>CM077476.1:750628-1038128 GCA_039654755.1 Calcarius lapponicus
GGGGAAAATCTGCTCTCTGCAGGTTTTCTGAAGATTTTCTCTGCTCTTCTGTTGCCCATCCTGCTCTTGTTTATGAAATTTGAATGGTGTTGAATGTCATGTGTTATTGAATAGTTCTGAGCATGCTTTGGCCCAAAGTGAACGTACAGTAAAAACCAAGATCAGTCAAGAAAATCACAGGAATTCTGTTTGTCAGGAGGGACCAGCCCTCACCTTGCTGTCTGTGGGAGACAGGGACATCTCCAGCCCCTCCCAGCCCCTGGATGGGATCACACAGCTCGCTGAACTTCCCTTTATCCAACCTAGAATACCGAAAGAATTCTGTGAGATAGCTATAAATCCAAACATGAAGACTTTTGTTGAGCAAGAAAGAGGAATTAAGGTTATGAAAGATGAGAATGAAAATTTTAAAATGTCTGTGGCATCACTGCAGGACAAGGAGCTGCTTCTCAGCTTCCTCACTCACAACTCAGAAATTGGTTTGAGGATTGAGATGCAGCACAACAGCAAATCTGCTGCAGGTGCTGTTGATAAAAGCAACATTTAGTTCCAGAATTATTGGATCTTACCTGAAAGGGCTTTTACAGTATTCGTTACCCAGTCCTATCTGTAACAGTGTTGTCAATGTGCCTAAATATATTTTTCCATTAAATTACCCATGTTCAAGTCAACAAACCCCAGAAATTGAAATTATTCATTGCACAGAATCCCAGACTGGTTTGGGTGGGGAGGGAGCTCAAAGCCCACCCAGTGCCACCCCTGCCATGGCAGGGACACCTTCCCCTGTCCCAGGTGCTCCAACCTGGCCTGGGACACTGCCAGGGATCCAGGGGCAGCCCCAGCTGGACACAGTACAAGTTCAGTTTATCTATTTCTGACCACTCACAAGAAAGAATTTCAAGTAATAATAATAATAGTAATAATAATAATAATAATAATAATAATAATAGCAACAACAACAACAGTGATGCTTCAAAGCATTTCTCATCAGCAGGGCAGGAAATGGAGCCGTGTTCTGTCAACAGCAGCGATGCTCCGTGTGAGGAAATAACTCCCCAAGTGCCTTGGGCTCTGAGCTTAATCCCTGTATTTGTATCAGGTTTAATAAGGAGATTTATATTGGACACCAAATGTTAAAATTACCTAAACTTGAAAGGCCTGCCTATGAAATGAGTCGGAACAGATTCTCTGTGGAAGTTACTGCAGTGCCAATAAGGATTAATTAAAACTCAAATGTTCTTCATTGTGTGTTAATTGAGGAATTGTTATTCAGTCAACCTTCTTGATTTTTCTCTGTGTTAAATAATCATGGCAGTATTTCACCTAGTCTCACTGTTTATTTAACCAATTAATTAAGGGAGGGGATATTCTGCATTTATTAGTATTTTAATTGGAGAATTTTATTCCCGGTGGCCTAAACATCTACATATGCTCAGGTTTGGTGTTTAGCTTTTTTATCTTTTAAATGACCAGTGTTCCTGGTTGTACACACTGCAGACTGGAGGGAAAAAGCTTTCAAGTGCTCTGCACAATTGAACTTCATTAGAGCAGGCAAACCAGGGGCCAGGTTTCCATCTCAGCTGTGCTCATGTCAGACAAAGTAATTCCCCACTAAATAATGGATTTGCTTTGAGCTGGTGCTGGTATGGAGAGGAGAGTTTGGCCTCTGTCACTTAGATAATTAGAGTGCACGCTGTGTAATGCTGTTTAGCAGTTCAAAGCATTTTATTTAATGATTATTAATTTATACAAGGTCACTTCATAATGTATTCACAGTTTAGTTGGGGCTATAAAATTCAAAGCCCCACAGAGAGCCCTCTTGTAGGCAAAACGTGAGAGAATCCTCACCTTAGAAGGACAAAATTCCCAGGTTTGTGGGGTTTTCTCCTGTGTGACCCCACTCTACCACTTGTCCCTGGATCCCTGGCAGGGCCAGGCTGGACACTGGGGCTGGGAGCCCCTGGGACAGGGGAAGGTGTCCCTGCCATGGCAGGGGTGGCACTGGGTGGGTTTGGGGTCCTTCTAACCCAAACCGGTCTGGGATTCTGTGATGTTATTAAAAAACAAAAAATCCCAACCTGTGGGGTCCTGCAAGATCACAAATATTTGCAAATCTGAAACGAATCCAAGTCCTTCAACATTCCCTGTCTCCTTCCTTCCCTGCTTCTGCTGGGAGCCAGAAGGCAGCAGAGCCCAGCCCAGCTCCTGCTGACACTCCTTCTTCTTTGTGCTCTTTCTTCAATTTCCAGCTGCACTCACCCTACAAACACATTTTTCCTCCTGACTTCACCAAGCCTCTTTATTTCACTGGGGAGATCAAGGCAGAGATATTCCAAATAGAGTAAGACCTTATCTTGCACAGGATAATATGAAAAACATAAAAGCATGTCCAGTATCTCTTTGTTTCTCCACACCAATGCTGAGTGATTTATAGCCTCAATTCTTATTTCCCTGACGTGTAAAGTGGCTTTAGATTAAAAATTTGGCAAAATAAATGTATTTTTTCTGTAAAGTTAGAGATCGATGTAGATTTTTTAAAGCCCGTGCTGCACTCGTAGTGCCTGATTTAACAGCTGGGATGAACAATGCAGTTCCATTAGAAAATCTGAACCAGCCCCTCAGTGAGGGAGCCCTGAGGTGAGTGCTCAGCTCCCCCTGGATTTACCGGCTTGGGAGTGTCTGGTAGAAGCCAGGCCACTGTGATAAATACAGAAATTCAGATTAGGTGGCATCCCAGGGGAGAGGATGGCACGGATGGGATTTCTCCCTGCCCTCAGCAGAGGGGTCAGGGCAGCCTTTCCCAGCCTGTCCCAGCTGGATCTCTGTGGGGAGCTTGTCCTTCTCACCCCAGCTGCTCTGCAGTGTGATAAATGCTCTGCAATAGCCCCAAGGGGTGCACTGAGCACCCAGAGATGCAGGAGAGCTCCTGCAGGCAGGGGAAGCCAAGGGGTCACAACAGACCTGGTGACAGATCAGGCAAAGGAGCAGAGAACAATTCCTTGGCTCTGCTCTGCTGCCCATGGCACCGTGGGGAGTCAAGAGCTGACACTGAGCCCTGGCAAAGAACCAGAGCTGAGCATCAGGGTGGGTCAGAATTGGAGGTTTTAAAAGAAAAGGAAAAAATAAATCCCGTTCTATCCATCTCCCAGCGCCCATCCATCCAGATCTGCTCCTTGGAGACCACTCTCACTGCCTGGGTAATGGCTTTCCCTAAAAAACCCTCTTCCATGGAAACACTGCCAAAACAAGGACAAGTTTTGGGTCCATCAACCTTGACAATGTCCTCTGGCATTATTAGCTGGATTCATCAGCTATTAATGACAACAAGATATAGAGAATATACTCTGGTAGCACTGGGGAAGACTTTCAATTCACTCCCAGCTCTATTTATTCTTTTAGGCTAAATGGAGTTATTAAAGGTCATGACTTCATTTCCAAAGTATCAGGTGAAAATACTTCCCAGTGTGACAAATAGAGGACGCCACTTGCAATAAAAATTAACTACTATCTATCAGCTTTCATTTTAAAACATACTTCCTCAAAGTTTTACTTTTATGAACTCAGTGCACGTGGGGCCTGGAGAAGTGAATTATTGTGCACAGTGCCCAGAGGAGAGGAGTGGATGCCAGTAATGAATTCGGGGACTTTGGGTTTTCAGCAAAGGGCAACAAGATTTCCTCAGCCCTGAGTGACAGGGAAAACCTGGAACACAAAACCCCTGTGCACAGGGCTTTCACAGCAGGTTATGGTTTCATTTCTGCTCTGAGATTTACCTGTGAGACAGCACTGAGGGAAAATTCCTGTGCCCTTCAGCTCCCTCAGGAGGGTCTGTCCTGGCTGCCTTTCCCTGCCAGGGCTGGGATGGGGCACTGCAGGGCAGGGCACACACAGAGCGATGTTAAAGGTGATCCAAGCTGCTCAGGGCACACACACACAGTGATGTTAAAGTCTGATCCAAGCTGTTTTTCCCCAGCAGGAGCCTGGGAAGCCATCTGCAGCCCTGACTGCTGCCAGAGCAGGGGTCACCTCTGCTGGCCTCAACGGAGCTCCCAGCACCTGAACGAAACCCTAAATCCATCCAGCATGCTGCTGCTGCCCTGGTGAAGATCCCAGCCTCCCTTTCATGGCACAGGAGGGTCCTGGCTGCATTTGGCTGCCAGCATTCCCAAAAAGAGATGGAGCAAGAACAGAGGGGTTGGTGTGCTGACCTTGCGAGCAGAGACCTGGCCCAGGTGAGGACGATCTGCACAGGAGGAAATAAAGCCCTGTGCCCAGAATGGAAATAAAGCCCTGTGGCCAGGAGGAGATGGAACAGCTGCAGAAGGATCCTGGCAGGACTGAGCTCATGGATTTCACAGGATCCCTGAGGGATGACAGACGATGTGCCTCCAGGTGTGATCAGACATTCAGGTAGGATTGATCTTAGTCCTGGTTTTTGTGCTGAAAAGTGGATGATGAGAACAGAAAATGCTCCTGGGTCACGCCTGGGTGAGGGCCACTCCTCACAGGCACCTTGGAGGGCTGGGTGAGCAGCCCAGGCTGGCAGGAGCAGCATTCCAAGGTGCCCATGTGCTGCACGGCCCGCAGGCTCCCAAGGGCACCCCTGGGATGAATCCCTGCCAGCCTGACCCAGCACAGCCCCAGGCTCCCCCTGTGCTGCCTCTGAAAGCTCCAAACGTTCCCTGAAGAGTTTTGCTTGGGTTGTGTGAGAAAACTCTGGGTCCCCCAAAGGGAATGTGGAAGAATTGTGGTTCAACTGCAGCTCCTGCCCTGCTCAGGTTGGATTGCAGGGTCCCCACCGCAGGCAGGCTCCTCCTGGGGGCACAGGGCTCACCCACTGCCCTCAGAGCTGCACAGCAAACGTGTCTGTGAAAAACTGCCCTGAGAACATCCGGGCGTGTGGGCAAGGCCAGATGTTGTGTGCGCTGCATCAAACTGGGATAAAAGGTGCTCTCGACAGAAAATTGGTCTGAGATGAGCAGAATGCCAGAATAACACAAAGGGCCCTTTGTGAGCCTTTATCCAGCAGTCTGGGGCTCTGTGCACCTTCATTCTCTTGGAGCTGTGTGTTCATTTCTCCAAACACTGCAGTACAGAAATCAAGCTGTAATCAACCAGATCATCCTCCTGTAGCTGCTGTTCCCCATGGGGCATCCTCAGTTACTGAAGCAAGGAATTAATTTGGGAAGGAGGCTGAGGTGCCTGGGCACCACGGGCACCTCATTGGGCAAAGCTGGTGAAAACCAAAAGCCTTGCAAGGGTGTCCTGCTGACAATGTCCTACCCACGGCTGGCAAAAGCAAGCTCCCTCTGTTAGGAATGATGAGTTTAAACCCAGTAATATCCAGATGTTTACCTGGAAATAAACATGAAAGTAAAAAGGGAGGAGTAATGAATATGTGTGGGGCTTTAATAATTTCTCTGGCACAATAGGCAGTAACATGTAAGGAAAAATGAATTGAAAAGAAAATCCAGGGTAATTGATTTTTACCTCAGAAAAAGTAGGAGCTGCTATTTCTAGAGAAAACCCCAAAAGTTCAGGCTGAACTTGGCATTTTGAGATTTTTTTGTTCTGTGTGAGACTTTGAGGAACAATTATTGCAAAGGCAGTGGTGGCATTACTGCACCCACTGCTCCGAGGTCAGAATGCTTCATCAGATTAAGGGATTACAGGGCTTCCAGAAGATTGGTTAGGGCCATGCCAAAGGTTTTTGGATTGGTTTTTATTTCAGGGATTGCAAAAACGAACCAAGAGGTGCTTGTGCTCCTGCATGGGGCAGCGCTGGGCCAGGGGCTGTGGGGCTGCACAGATCCCACCGTGGGGTGTCCCACAGAGCCCTGGCTGCTCCCAGGGCCCTGGAGCCAGGGGGGCACAGCCTGGGGTGATGGGGCTGGCAGGGAAGGGGCACAGCTGGGATGGTGGGGAGCCAGGGGGGCACAGCCTGGGGTGATGGGGAGCTGGCAGGGAGGGGGCACAGCTGGGATGGTGGAGCTGGCAGGGAGGGGGCACAGCCTGGGTGATGGGGAGCCAGGAGGGCACAGCTGGGATGGTGGGGAGCCAGGAGGGCACAGCTGGGATGATGGGGAGCCAGGAGGGCACAGCTGGGATGGTGGGGAGCCAGGAGGGCACAGCTGGGATGATGGGGAGCCAGGAGGGCACAGCTGGGATGGTGGGGAGCCAGGAGGGCACAGCTGGGATGATGGAGCTGGCAGGGAGGGGGCACAGCTGGGATGGTGGAGCTGGCAGGGAAGGGGCACAGCTGGGATGATGGGGCTGGCAGAGAGGGGCACAGCCTGGGGTGATGGGGGGCTGGCAAGGAGGGGGCACAGCAGGGACCCCTCTGGATCCCCCTCCATCCGAGGGCACGGGGGGTGGCACAAACCCCAGTGGGTGAGAGGGGAGTGCCCCGGGGGGAACCGACTTCTCATTTGGGGATTACGCTCCAATTCCCGCTTTCACGCTGGGCCACGTAGTCGCTAATTAAAGTCAATAAGGGCATGAAAGACGCGTTGAGAGGTGTCTGAGCGGCTGCCAGGGGATGTGTGAGACCGCGGGCAGCCCGAGCGCGCTGTGCTTGCGGGAGCTCCCGGCCCACTGTGCTCCTGGGGCTCCGCTGTGTTCCTGGGGCTCCGCTCTGTTCCTGCGGCTCCGCTCTGTTCCTGCGGCTCCGCTGTGTTCCTGGGGCTCCGCTGTGCTCAGACCGGTTCGGGCGGTCGGAGAGGAAACGGCCGGGAGCGGCCGGGACTGTGGGAAAATCCCCCGGCGGGGCCACGGGCTGGGCCGGGCTGGGCTGAACCAAGCTCAGTCCCGGCTCTGTAAGGAGAGCTCTGAGCTGAGCTCAGTCCCAGCTCTGTAAGAACCCTAAACCAAGGTCAGTCCCAGCTCTGTAAGGAGAACTCTGAGCCAAACTCAGTCCCAGCCCTGCAGGAGGCAGAGAGGGGCAGTGACACCAGAGAGGGCCAGGGATCTGTGTCTGCAGAATTCCCAGAACTTTCTCCCCAGTGGTTTCCACTGTGCCCCGTGGTTGCTGGGCTGGGGAGCAGCTCAGGCTTGGCAGATCACAGGAGCTGTCATCTCACTTTCAAGTGTTTCAGTGCTTTGTAATCTTGGCAGAAGGAAGGTGCTGAAGGGGGTCTGTTCTTAAGTTTCCAATTCCTGCCTTTCCAGTGTCAATTAAACAAGAAAATCTCCTGCAAGCCTCTTCTTGTCAGATTCTTCAGTCCTATTTCGAGATCAAATAGGCTTCAAAACAGGTCTGGATAAGCTCACAGACCTAATCTGCTCGGGAGGAACAGATTGGGCAAGAGGCCGACGTGACAGCGGCTCCTGCAGATCACAGGGGCCTCTGCCTGGAAGGGGCTCCGGCTCCTCCTGGGCATCCTGGGCATCCTGGGCATCCTGGGCTGGCCTGGGACAGCCCTGCAGAGCTCCTGCTCCTCCTGGGCATCCTGGGCTGGCCTGGGACAGCCCTGCACAGCTCCTGCTCCTCCTGGGCATCCTGGGGCTCTCCTGGGACAGCCCTGCACAGCTCCTGCTCCTCCTGCCCCTCCTGGGCATCCTGGGGCTCTCCTGGGACAGCCCTGCTCCTCCTGCTCCTCCTGGGCATCCTGGGCATCCTGGGGCTGGCCTGGGACAGCCCTGCACAGCTCCTGCTCCTCCTGCCCCTCCTGGGCATCCTGGGCATTCTGGACATCCTGGACATCCTGGGCATCCTGGGCTGGCCTGGGACCCCCTGCTCTGGCTGGAGCCCTGCACAGCTCCTGCCACCTGAAGGCAGCTCTTTCATGAAACACTTTGGTTTTCTCTGCTAATACTTGAGAGGCACCGACGTTATTGAGGCTAATTAGAATTCAGAGAGAACTGATTGTTCACCAGAGAGGGGGGAAAATGTTCCGTGGAGCCCTGGGTTTGGTGGAACTATTTCACATAATTAAGCAATTCCACATCTTGGCATTTTATTGCTCTTGTTATCGTTGCACTTCGTTAATAAGTTTTTAATTGCAAATCATCTCTGTGACACAAATTACACTGTGTTTACTGATCAGCAAAAACACCATAAAAACCATCCTGGGGCCAAGCCTTCCAGGGGATTGCTGCCAGGCCTCTCTCTGACATGCTTGGGCACCAAAGTCTCTCCAGGTCACCCAAAAGAGATGGATTTCCAGTTCCAGGTGTTGTGAGCAGCTCAGACCCTTGGCTGAGGCCCTGGGAGCAGGGAAGGAAAGGCTTCCAAGGACAGGAGTTCGTTTGTGTGCTGTAGAGCTGGGTTTATCTGTGTCCTCTAGATGTTCTGTTCATCTCCTGCCCTGCTGTGTGTGCCTCAGGCTGGGGAAAGGTGGCTCTTCATGCCATTATTTAGGAGTTAAATTCACAATTGCCTGTGCAGAATTCATGTCAGCCTGAGCAACTGCCATATCTCCTGAAATTGATATTATTTGTTTGTCTCCAATGGAGTGTCCAGGCTGAACTGCTGAAGAACATCTGCTTTGTGCTGACAAGGAAAGGCTCAAAAAGCTGAAGTGGGAAAGATCCTTCCGTGTTCTTAAAATCCCCAACTACCCCCTCCAGGACAAATGGACAAGCCTGGATTCATTTTTAACTGATTTCTTCTATAATATGTGAATATCTATTAAATCTCAGGTGGGAAGTTTCTATTCAAGAGAAAAAACCTGTTTGGGACTTAAGCTAGCAATTATTTTTCATTTTTAAGAAAGGGGGATTAAACTTCCAGAAAACCACAATGATGCTTGTATTTGTTTTAGAGAAGGATTTAGCTTTTGAGATTTAAGAAAAAAAAAAGATGCAGAAATCTATTTGGAAGTGGTTTATTTCCAGAGTTTATATGGATTTAGCCTATCCATCAGCACCTGAAATGAAAGAGAATTCCAACGTTTGATGTCAAATGAAGTATTTAATTCAAATTAAAGTAAAATCCATTGCCCAGCAGTGGTGAGAATTCCAAAGCCAGGAAAGCAGAGGAGTCCCTGTGTGTGAGTGCCCAGGTCGGGGGTCCCTGGGGGTCCCTGCCCGGTGCAGTGGGTGCAGCCCAGCCCCAGGTGCCCGGGTTAATTGGCAGCAGCTCGTTAGCAGCAGCCTGGCCCCGCTCCAGCAGCCCGGGCTGGGCCTGCTGCGATCCCAGAGCTGACAGTGCAGTCAGGGAGACCTGGATTTCTGTCCTGAGCTGTTGACTTTTCGTGAGATCTGGAGCAAACATTTATCCCTGCTGGATAAGTGGCTGCAGCTGTAAAATGTTAAACATCGCTCCGGGAGCCATGGACAGGAGTCTGGTGGCTCTCCTGCAGCTTCATCTTCCTCCCCTGCTGGTGCCTTGGTTCAATGGGGCACCCTCTGACTCCTGGGGCTCCCCTTGAGCTCGTACCCCACCTGTAAAGCCTTTGAAAGCAAATGAAATCCCTCCAGTTTAGGTAACCTACACGTGCCTTGTCTGTCAGGTTTGGAAACACTTCTTGTGCCTCTTTGTACCGTGGCAATTGTGCTCCAAGTGCCCTTCGGCCTCTGAAGCCATTTCCAGCCATGCTGAGCTTTCCAAGGGTGCCCCTGGCTGCACAGCTCCTCTATCTGAAGCTGCTTATCAGCAATCCCCTGCCTCCAACAGGGAGCAGGTACACAGAACTCTGCTGGATTTGACTTGTGCACCACTTCTTGTCCATCCCTCACCTCCTCCCTGGGCTCTGGGTGTCCATCCCTCACCTCCTCCCTGGGCTCTGGGGCTGGGTGCTCCCCTGGGTGCTGCCCTGGGTGCTCCCCTGGGTGCTGCCCTGGGTGCTCCCCTGGGTGCTCCCCTGGGTGCTCCCCTGGGTGCTCCCCTGGGTGCTCCTGGCTGTCCCCTCCTGGCCACAGGGACATCCCTGCCCTGGCCCAAGGACAGGCTGCCCCAGCAGCTTCCCTCGAGCCCTTTGCTGGGAGTGGAGGCTGAGCCAAGCTCTGAGCACCCAGGGCTGGCTCCAGCTGGGGCTCAGCCTGGCTGGGAGCTTGTTCCAAACACTCATCCCTGCTGGAGCCCCCCAGATCCCCGTTTTGGGGCAGTCACTGAGCCCCCAGACCCCCCTTTTGTTCCCCTGGAGAGCACCCAGGTCACTGAGCTCGGGTCCCCCACTCCATTTCACTCCTCCTCACCCTCCAGCAGCGTTTGTGTTCCCCTGATTCAGAGGAAGCTCCTCTTTCCATTTGGGCCTTGCTGCATTTTCCCAGTTCCAGGCCATGTAAAAATGAGCTTTGGAGTTACCTGAGCCCTGCAGAGGCTGAGTGTGCTCTGGCCTTGCTCCCCAGGCACCAGGGAGAGCTCCTCAAGGCACCTCTGCCTTTGTGTCACCCTGAATCTCCTCTGGGTCACTGCACCGAGGGGTTTCCCTGGTCAGGGCTGAAAACATCCCCTTAGGAAACGTCATTTCCCAAAGCTGTGTGCATGTAAAGTGAGCACAGACTGTTCCAAAATCTAATTGTAATCTATTGAACAGCAAGGGCAACAACATGAACACAGATACAGTCTCACCTCACCTAAAAATAAATAATGTCTCTGAGTCCTCAGGCTGGAATTATTCCCCATGGGTAATTCCTTTGAAATTCAGACTTTGAAATCCCAGCCACAGCCTGGGAGAAGAGCTCATGGCAGGTACAGACAGCCAGCTTAGCATTCCTAGAAGGCAAAAGAACTGAAAAGTACAGCTGCAGGGTTTGGGTCCATTCAGCTGGGTGTGTTGATTGCAGCAGCAGTGAGAACAGGGGCTGGAGTGTGGGGTGTTGGAGGAGGGAGAGCCCCCCAGGCCATCCCCACGAGCCCATGAGGGACCCCCGAGAGTGGCACTGCAGGAGCTGCCAGCACGGGGAGGGACACATCAGAACTGTGTTTGCAGCAGGAGAGGCAGCTGCCCATACTCCTCTGAGAGGACAGCCTGGGTCTGGGCTGTGAGCAGGAGCAAAGCAAAGGGAATAAAACAGTGAAAACCTGCAGAGAGGCAACACTGGGGAACGTGGCTGCTGACAGAAATCTTGTACTGAGGCAGAATTCATGAATATATGGGAGAGGAGAGGAGAGGAGAGGAGAGGAGAGGAGAGGAGAGGAGAGGAGAGGAGAGGAGAGGAGAGGAGAGGAGAGGAGAGGAGAGGAGAGGAGAGGAGAGGAGAGGAGAGGAGAGGAGAGGAGAGGAGAGGAGAGGAGAGGAGAGGAGAGGAGAGGAGAGGAGAGGAGAGGAGAGGAGAGGAGAGGAGAGGAGAGGAGAGGAGAGGAGAGGAGAGGAGAGGAGGATCAGTGTCTTTCCTTGGGGCTGTGTGTGACTCCTGCAAACATCTTGCACCGGTAGCTCAGCTGAAAAGCAGTGTAGCAGCAAAAGCTCCTGCAAGGCACCTCTCCTAGGGGAAGGCCAGAGTCTGCATTTCCCAGCATGAATGGCAGCGTTATTTGCCTGTGTTAACAGAGACAGCAGTTATTGTTGGCACGGGGCTTGTTGTAGTTCCTGCAGGATTTTCCTCGCTGCCCTTGATGGATTGTCAGCCGGGAGCAGTGAACAGAACAGACACTTGAGCATAAAGCTTGGCAGCAGAGGTGCTAAGAACGGAGCTCCTGGAGCAGATTTTGGGGCTGCTCAGTGCTCAGAGAGGTTCCTGTCAGTGATTCTGTGTGGGGACCCTCTGCCCCAGGGCTGGATGAGCCCCACGAGGGCTGGAGGGGTCCCAGCTCCCCACAGGGAGTGAGTTTCTCCTGGAGTCAGGGGAAAGTTCCCCCTTTGGCTGCTGTGTTTGGATGCTGTATTTTCTCTGGATCGATTGGCTTGCCAAGGCATGGAAATTTCAGAATGTTTCACCACGATGCAGTTGAAAGGAAAACGTTTTCTGCCTGCTCAGGCACAAGGATACAGGTACAGGGTGTTTCTTCAAGGAATGTTCTGGACTGAAATATTGAGTGAGTTCAGGCTCCCAGAGCCTTCCAGTGCTCAGGCTCTTGATTTTTTTGAATCTGCAGAATTGTTCTGCCCGGTCCAACTGCGAATGGAGCAGCACAAACAGATGGGTCTGTGTGTGAATCAGGGCTGTTGCAATGCAAAATCTTGCTCCGTGCAGAGAGGAGAAGAGCTAACTTCAAATGGAAGTTAATAGCAAGGATACGTGGAAAGAATTCATTAATTGGTATTTAATGATGCATCAGTATTTATTTAAATTTTTGCATAGGGATTGTAGCCATAAACTGGAGCTTTAAATAACTGTGCTGTAACGAGAAGTGGAAGAAAAGCAGCAGCAGAGAGATTAAAAAATTAATGCCGTGCAAAAGGAAATGAGTTCACCTGAGAAAGTCTCTTAAATAAAATATTTTCTGTTATTTTTCATGCACTAGCACCTTATCTCCATCCAAGGCATGTAGTCATCCTGATAATGGGGGCTGCTGCCATTTATCCCTGAGAACCACGGGGAGCTGCACTTCTGTTCCTGCTGCTCCTGAGAGAGCAGAGTGGGGAGGAAGCCCAGACCTGTTTCATTTCGTGCACACTCAGCTTGGTTTCCTCCCTGATTTCCCAGCTCATTTCACTCAGCTTGTTTAAGCATTAAACAATTATGAAGGTCTTGGAATGCCCTCAAGTTCTTTCCCCCCAGCCCCTTCTGTCCCTGTGGCTGAGAGGACTCCCCTGAAGGGCCACCCACTCTGGGGCAGCTCAGAAATATCCCTGATTTCAGTGAATGGACACCAGGAGCTTCATCAGAGGAGGGAACACTCTGATCAAACCCAGCGTGAGCATGAAATGCAAAATCTTCATTAACTTTCAAAGGAGTGAAACAATTTTTTCTAACTTCTCTCACAAAATTGTGAGGCTCCAGCTTCAAAGGCAGTTCCTGGAGCTGGATGGTGCCCATGCAGGATTCAGTGAGAATGAGATGCAGATGTACCTCGTGCTCACCACGGGCTGCAGCTCTGAGAGCTCGGCAGGGGAGGTGACAAAGCCAGGACAGAGCCGCTGGTGGCACTGTCCCTTCTGCCCCCAACACTGTGCCCGTGCCACGGGGTGGGGATGCCCCTCTGCCCCCTCTGCACCAAGGCAAGGGTGTCCTGCAGGGGATGGAAGGAGGGCTTTGGGTGCTTTAAATGAGGCTGCACCACGTGGGGCTGCACAGAGCAGCGCATTAGATCATCCCTCCTTCTGCAAAATTGATGCTGTGCCCATTTATCACCTCCTACATTCACACTCAGCTCATCCCATTTGCCTTTTCTTATTCTTCAGATGTGCATTTTGCACCATTCAAGAGATGCACTGGCGCTGGGGGAAATGAGTAAACATTTCAGTAAATCCCAAGGGTTCAGCTGCCAGCCCTGAGCCCAGGGGATGGAAGAGGAGCAGGAGAAGGGGGCTCACAGCCTCTGGCTGTGTGAATTGACATCTCTGGAGCTGGATGTGCTCCATCTTCCTCCTGCCTGAGAATGCAGGGATTTCTCTGCAGAAGCCAATGGAGCTTGGTCAAAGTAAAAATGGAAACAGCCTGTCTGAGTTATAAATGGCACTTGCTGCCAGGAGGATGAAAACCATGAGGAATGAAGCTCCTGCCATGGGGAGCCAGGAGAGAGGAGTCTGTGAAGTGAGAGTGGGGAGCAGCCACGGCTCTGCCATGGCACAGATTTGACCTCTGGGATGTTTATTGAACAATAATCCATTTCTGATCATTTCCTAAATCCCAGCAGGGTTTATGGAGAATTCCCTTTCCAGCCCTGCACACTTGGGCGCTCCTGGCACTGCTTCTCCAAGGGGCCCTGGTGGCAGCCCTGGCAGTGGCTGTGCCCTAGCAGGACACAGGGTCACTGAGCCCTGAGATCCACCTGGGCAGGGGCTGGGGGGTCCCTCAGACCTGCAGGGCAGCTGAGAAACCTCTCCAGCTTTGTGTGCAGCTGGGATGGAAGAGCTTCATTGGAGCTGTGCAGGGAGTGCCGTGGGGCAGGCTGCAAAGCCAGAGAGAGGGGACAATAAGCACAGGACAGGGGACACTCCTGGGGTGCCCTGAGCAGCTGAGCCTGGCCTGGGGCTGTTTCTGGTGCTGCAGCTCAGGGGAGAGGCTGAGGAATGGCACCGTGTGTGCAGGGATGGAGGACACATCCCAGGGCAGCAGGACCAGGCTGCTCCTTCCTCCTCTTCCTCCTGCTCCTGCTCCGAGGGTGGCAGCTCTGTTTGGTTTTGTCCCCCCTCCTAACGAGTTGTTATTTCTGATTTTGCCACCAGTAGTCACAGTGTCTCTCAAAGTGTACTGAGGAGCAGGAAAAGAGCAGGGTTTGTTTTGTCTGAGTAAAACAATGCAAGTCCCATTCCTGCTCTGGCCTTGAGGCAGGCGAGGTCCTGCTCTGACAAGTCCCTGTGCACCTCCAAGGGGTTGTGGTTTTGCTGCTCTCCTGGATCATTTCCCTGGGTGCTTCCCACTCCACTTCCACTCCCAGACTGGGAATCTCTCCTGCTGCCCTGGGACTGTGTCTGCCCTCCCCTGCAGGGAAAACCCCTGGAACCAGGGCCAAGCCACAGACAGGGGCATCAGTGGGGAAACTGAGTGTGTGAAAGGCACCTCCACTCTGCTGGAGCCATAATGCAGTGAACAGGACTTTAAAATGCATTTCATGAAAGGATTCCCAGTAATTTTGACTTTTGCTGTGTGTGTTCAGAGCTGGAGGGTTATAATGGCGCAGCCTATGCTGTCAGAGGTGACTGTGTTGAAGGTTTGCCCATTTTATGGCTGGATCCTTGGGTTGGAAAGGAACTTTCTGAAGATGTTTTTGATGCTTTGGGAAGAGGGGAAGGGAATTTGATGTTCCTGTGGAGCAGGCAGGGAGGAGGCTGTAACTCACTTCCAAAAACTCTTCAAGCTGCAAGACTTCCACCTTCAGGCTCTTGAGCACGTGTCTTGTGTTCATTAGTCCCAAATAAATGACAAAGTGGAGTTCCTGGGGTTGTTTGAGAGCTGCAGCCTCCAGGGCTCTGAGGGCTCTGCAGGGCTGGACCCTCCTGGGGTGCTCTGGGTCCAGTCCAGGGGCTGCAGTGCTGAACCCCCGTGCCCAGCAAACAGAGAGCTGTAACCACTGCAGGAAATGACATTCTGCTGAAATGGATCCAAAAACAGGGCTGAGGGAGTGCCATGAGATGGTCTTCAAGGTCCCCTCCAACCCAAACCCTTTGGGATTCCTTGGGAACCCTTAGGGAGGGGTGAAGGGATGGTCCTGTCCCCAGTGAGGCCCCAGCTGTGGCTCCGCTGGTGGAACTGGAGTGAAGGAGGCTGTGCAGTCCTGCTCCTGTGAGGTGCGAGGGAGCCTCTGCTGCAGCAGCAGCTCTTAGCAACAGCCTCTCCAGGAGGGTTTATTTGCAGTTCTAGAGGTGGTTTTGTGTGCCCACATGAGGGGCAGTGATGCTGGTATATTTGTATCCATGTGGGATGGCTCCTGCTTTTAAAAATGCTGACATTTCCACGGCTCCAGAACACTCAGTGGAAATGGAAACTCCATTTCCAGGCCTGACTGGAATTAGTACCAGGCTATGACCAGACATTTGCCTGCTACAAAAGCACGTTTTGCCCAGCCTGCAATGAAAACCCTTCCAAATGGCCCAGAAATGGTTATCAGACATGAAAACAGAGCAAGAAGTTGCTAAGATAAAATCGACCTGAGGGGCCCACAAAGCTGTTCTGTTTGGGGGAAAAGCCACCATTTAATCATCCTGTGGCCGTAAAAGTGGCATTTTTCAGTAATAGCTCTGAGCTGAATCTCCCTCCTCTGAAGGGAGGCAGAGCCTGCCCAGTGTGAGCCTGCCTGCAGAGCCCAGAGTTGTTTTCAGAGCTCTGGTTAATGCAGAGCTGTTAATTGTCTGACCATTAAATTACTTGGCTTCTACTTAGTCCCCACTGGGGACTAATTTTAAATTCAATTAGCACAGAATTTAAGGGATATAGTTGAGGGATTCCAGAAAGCTGTGGAGATATGAAATCGTGTTTGATAAGATGCAGCCGGGAAAGGGAAGCTTTTAATCTCCATTTCAAGCTTTTAAACCAGGAGAAACTCCAAAAGAGAAATTAAATTCTCTTTGAATACGTGTGCACAAGTGAGGTTCCTTTATGTTAACGTGCTGTAACTTCTACTTATTTTGTTCTTTCTGTCCAACTATTGATCAGCCAGAATGTGACCAACCAGGAAAGCCTTTGGGAGCTGAAGTCACAGGGGAGTATTTGTAAGCTCAGATGTTGTTGGATTCTTTAGGTACTGGCTGAGACTTCAAAGTGTCAAACACCATGCCAGTCTTTTCACTCCATCGTAACCAAGAGGGATGAGAAATGACAAATCCCACTTGGGGCTTGGTTGTCTGTGGGGCTGTGGGTTCTGTGCTGTCTGTGGGGCTGTGGGTTCTGGCCATGGGGCTGTGGGTGCTGTAGGGCAGCAGGGAACCCCCTCAGCCCACCCCAGCCCCAGGGCTCTCCAGCCCTTTCTGTTCCTCTGCAGGCAGCGAGGGCAGCTCTGTGCCCCAGCTCTGGGTCCCTGCAGTGCCAGGGCTCCGAGGAGGAGGAAGGAGCCTTCATCTCCTCCTGCAGCAGCTCCCCAGCCGGGGGTGGCGCACCCAGGGCACTGAGCCTGGCACTGCCCAGGGCCAGCAGAGCCCAGGGGTGCCCTGCACAGGGACTCAGCCCCTGCCCTGCTGCTCCTGCAGGATGCAGAATATTCACATTTTGGGGTAAACGCTGACAGAGAGCGAGGCGCTGCTGGAATGGTGTGGTGGGAAGCCGTGGCTCTGCTGGGATGGAGCCTGTGCCCAGGGCAGCTCCCAGGCCTGGGCAAGCAGCAGGCACAGGTCCCTGCCCTGTGCCAGGGCCAGCTCCTCGTGGATGTGCCTGATTCTCAGGCCTTTATTCTCCTTAACTCCTCTCCATTCTGTTTTACTTGGGCTGTCCACTTTCTTTTCTATTTTGAGGTCTGCATATATTTTTGGGAATAGAGCCCTATATAAAAATAGTTTCAATTAAAAAATAGTTTTTAATAGTACATTAAAAAATCAAAAATCAAACAGCAGAATAATTACAATTCAATTTAAAACTTTTTAAAGGATGACAAGTTTATTTTTCTTCACTTTTCTGGCACAAATCCATTCAGAAACAGAGCCTGACAACCCATCTTAATTTTGGATAATTACATTTTTGCAATTTCTAATTTGCTAATCTATAGTAATTCTCCTGTGATTTTTAAAAGGCAGAAGGGGGAGTATGGAAAGCTGATTTCTGATCAGAGTTCTCCCTGCTATAATTAACTCCATCTAAAAAACCATAATTGATGCCTATATAGCTCCCCAATAGCATCTCTGGGATTGGAACAGGCTGCATTGTAAACTGCGCCTGCTGCTCTGCAGAGATTGATTTGCAGCCACCACCAATCTGTTGCTAAGCACTGGGTGACGGCACACGCCGAAGTCCTCAAGGACAATACAGAACAGCCAGAATGTTTTTCTCCGTATCAAACCATTTTCCCCCTGTCTCCTGAAATATTGCATCAGTTGCTCCTTAATCAAAGCATAAAAAATGTTGCCAAGGCAATGCCAGGGGTGGGAGCGGCACACTCGGGGCTCTCAGCAGAGCAGCAGGGCCAGGGGTGCTGGGCTCAGCTCAGGGATGTGGGCATGGGCTGGCTGGGCTCTGGGGGCTTCACTTCTCCAGCTCAGGGTGGGCACCGAGAGCAGGAGACCGGGCAGGTTCCTTTGGTGGCCAGGCAGGTTCCTTGGGAAAAGCCAGGGCAGGTTCCTTTGGAAGCCAGGCAGGTTCCTTTGGAAGGAGCAGGCAGGCTCCTTTGGTGGCCAGGCAGGTTCCTTTGGATGGACCAGGCAGGCTCCTTTGGAAGAGCCAGGCAGGTTCCTTTGGAAGGAGCAGGCAGGTTCCTTTGGAAGCCAGGCAGGTTCCTTTGGAAGGAGCAGGCAGGCTCCTTTGGAAGCCAGGCAGGTTCCTTTGGAAGGAGCAGGCAGGTTCCTTTGGATGGACCAGGCAGGCTCCTTTGGAAGAGCCAGGCAGGTTCCTTTGGAAGGAGTGTCTGTTCTCAGCAGCAATATCCATTCCAAACAGCCCAGAAACAGAGAATTCTTCCCCAGTCCTGCTGTTGTTCCTTTGGGACCATGGGGGAGACACAGTGGGAATGTGCATCTGCAGCAGAGACGTGATGCTTGCACACCAAAAACCCAAACAAAGCCCCAAAGCAAATCACAGTGCCCATCCATCTGTGCATTTTCTTTATGTACAGATGCCAATTGAAAACCCATCCTTAAAAAGAGATCCTAAACCTTCAGGTCAGGAAAGGCTCCAATTGCTGAACTCTCTGCTTGCCTGTTCTACTTTGTTAGGAGATTTTAATAAAAAGGCAGAGAAGAATGCCAGCTGAGCTGGCACAGCTGACATTTTGATAACCTCGTCAATAAAAGTTATTTTATTTTAAGCAGCTGCAGAACTTTGCCTTATTGTTTAGCTGTCTGTTCATTCTATTCCTGTCTTGTTGATAACAGTAAAAGGATGATGAGTAACGGTGGCAATCAATATAAAGGCATGTTTCTTCCTCTATGACCATGAACCCAACTCTTCAAATTGCATCTTCAGATTCCAGGGTCTCTATTTCATCATAAATAGATACACAGGGGGAAAAAACATCTGAGTTTCTAGATGGTTTTATGAATGTTTGTTCCCAGGTTTTCACTCTTCTGCACCAACTTGAATTCTTTCAAAAGCCAAGCACAACATTTGTTCCAAGCGGAGGACAAGGTTTTAAGCTGCATGACAAACATCCGATGGACAGGTGAGCCTGAGTGGCCTCCCAGCAGTGCTGCACCCCAGCCAGGCTCTGCTCCTCTCTGGCCTCTCGTGCCAGGAGAGCTCAGGGGGAAGCTGTGGTTAAAACTATTACAGCTGCAGAAGTCAAAATGAAACTAAATGCTGCTCTCATCAACACTTAATGGAAGTCTGGGTGTTGAGGGTGTGAAAGTGCAGCTGGGAGCACAGAAATGGAGGTTCCTGAGCCACCAGCAGCTCTCAGCTTGGAGCAGCTCTTCCATGGTTATGCATGGTTAGATGTGTTTCATGGCTTTACACATGCAATGAATCACACCAGGAAAAATTTGAATTATTGCTTTAAACTATTACCTTCTGCCTTCTGAAATAATTTTAGTAAAGTTTAAAGCCCCAGCAGCAGCATCAGGGATGGATAAATAACGCAGAGCCTGGCTCATCCTGGTGGGAATGGGAGCACAGGATCCAAGCTGGGAGCTGGGGCTGGCAGCAGCAAATGGGGAACAGCTTGTGAATGGTTCCTTTCAAAGGGTTCTTTCCAAATCCCTCTGTGCCCCTGGAGCCCTTCCCTCCCTAGGAACAGACTCAGGCTCCCTTTGGAGCCAGAGCTGGCCAAGCAGGGGGGCAGCACCAGCTCTGGGCACACCTGGGGTAAATAACTGAGTGAGGGCACACCGAGCACACCTGGGGCACATCCCTGAGCCAGGACACACCTGGGGCACATCCCCAAAGTGAGATCAGCTCTGGGCACACCTGGGGCACATCCCTGAGCCAGTTCTGGGCACACCTGGGGTAAATAACTGAGTGAGGTCAGTTCTGGGCACACCAAGCACACCTGGGGCACATCCCTGACCATTCTGGGCACAACCAGCCAGGCTGAGGCACAGCAGGGCTCTGGGCTGCCCTGGGGCTCTGGGGGCAGCTCCCAGGTCCTGTGGTGGCAGAGGAGCTCCAGCACCACCATGGTCCCTCCTTTAGCCCAGCTCTTCCTCTTTAGGGGACCAAACTTCCCCGTGGGCCACTGAAAAGGATGATTTCTGAGAAGAGATGATCACAGCGCATCTCCACAGGAACATAATCTTTCAGCTCATCCTTGGTGGAATTTTTTGTCCCTGTTTGTGTGTAATTAGAAACTGAAAATACAGGCAGAAGGCTTGTTGTACATAAATTGACGTGCTTGGCTGCAGGAGCACATTTGAGAAGAACAAAAGGGACTGAAAAGACTAAAAAACCATTCACCTTGTATGGAATAAGAGCAGAATGTACTCAATGAGGGGGAGAACCAACCAAACCAAACCAATGGGAAAGAAACCAACTGTTCCAATCTACACTACTGGGCCCTTTGGAATTTAACAATCTGGAAAGTGTCTTCTAGAATTAACCTACGGAACTTGATCTCTGTTGCTCTAATTTTTCCAATTTACTCTATTTTCCTCCTCCTGTAGTACCAGGATAAAATTTTTTCCCTATTTTTATTTCCTTGAGTTAATTCTGAGTATTTTTCCGTGGTTATTTAATATTTGCTATTGAGACTGTGACAGTTCTGCCTGTAGTTGAAAAAACTCATGTTGTGTTGCCAAAAGCAGCAAGAGAAGCCAGGCTGCTTGTGTTAATATTTGCATTTGAAAGTGCAAAACTGAATTTTCTCTAGTACCAGACACTTCTCTCCTGGTAAAAGTGCTGGAGAAAAACATTTGCTGGGTAGAGGGAAAGATGCAAAAAATACTTATGGAAAATACCACTTATTGAATGATATTTTCAAAATACAGAGTCCTTGGAAATGTCAGCGATGTGTGGAGCAGCAGAAGAAGTTGTGTTGTGGTTCTATCCCCTAGAACAGTTTTCTATTTGCCTGTAATGCCACATTCAGCTCTTGGGAAGGAAATCCCCAGCTCCATGATGGCTTTGGGGACTCGGGGAGCCCACGTTGGCTGGGTTTGGGTTTGTTTCCAGCCTTGCCGAGGGATGATGAGATTGGATGCTTTGGCCTCCTCACCCTCAGTGGCCTCCCCAGCCCATCTGACGCTGGCACAGGGGCTCTGCTGCCTGCTCAGGGCCCAGGTGTCCTCCTGGGGCTGGCCAGGGTGTCCCTGCTGCTCACAGACAGCAGTGCAGGGGATGGGGCAGTGCCTGACTGATGGAGAGCACCAGAGCCTCCCCAGCCCATCTCCAAAGCCATCATAATTGGCCCCAAGTGTTTCTCACTGGGACTGGTAACATAATAATTGTTGCATGATTTGCTGAAATCCATGTTCTTTTTTAAAAATGTCGTTTATTTGACAAATGCTTCTTTGCACGCTGTCACAATAACGAGAAGAAGAGACTTGCAGGGTGAAACTGTGCTCTGAGCAGCATTGATTTAGTGATTAGTGTCATGTTCGTCTTGGATTTTGTAATTCAGACTCATTAACCTGAAAACATTCTTGCAATTTTCTTCTCCTAGACTGGTTTGAAAGTACAAAAGCAGCCTCTATTCATTTCCAAGGAATCCAAGAGCAACTGTCTCTTGTAAGGCACTGAACAAGGAGGGGGCAGGCTGAGAGGCACAAAATGGTATTTAAAGCATTACTTTTAGCATTTGTTTCAGATCCTGATCAAAATAGCATTTATCTGCTTTGCTTCAGCAGTTTGAACAATTGAGACTAAATCATGGGTTGGAGGAAGGCCAGGAAGCCCCTGCAGCCCCTCTGCCCTTGCTGAGCTGTCCCAGTCCCCTGGCTGGGAGGAAACTGCTCTGGGCTTCAGGGAGCAGAAATCCCCTTTGGTCTGTCCCACCCCCTCTTCTGGGGCCAGCTCATAGGCCTGTCTGTCCAAACAGTAACCCAGAACATTCCAGAGTGTGGAATGGAGCCCTTCCATGTGCCACTTGTCAGCAAAGCAGCGCTTTGGCTCCCTGGGCACTCTCAGCTCAGTCCTGGCATCAGTGGTGCAGCTCCCTGGTTTTGCACTGAGCAGCTGTGAACGCTTTTCCTGATGGGACAGTTTCCTACAAATGCAATCTGTAATTTGTGTATGCAGATCCCTTTTAATATAATCAGGCTCTTTATTCCAGAGAGCAGATCTGATGAAACATCCCATTTCAGCAAGGGCAGTTTAGGCCAGACAGCAGGAAAACCTTGCTAATGATTAAAATGGTGAGGCAGGGCCTGGGCTGCCAGCAGAGCTTAAGGAAACTCCATCATGGGAAGTCTTTAAGAATAATTTTGGCAGTTATTATCAGCAATGATTTAACCATAATTGATCTTGACTTGGAGCAAGAGAATGGACTGCATAACTTCTTCTTTCTTGTTTTGCATGATTTCCAAGAAATTCTCAAAAAATAGAGTTGAATTTAGATGGTTCAGTATTTCCAAATGTTCCTTCCCCTCTTTCTAGGGGAATTTTTTACTACATCGCAACTGAGCGTGCAAATAGTTGGACACTATTTGTAATTTAGCACACGTCAAGGTCTGAACCTCTTGGGGATGTAGCTCCACCTCTCTAAACATTTAAATATTTAAATATTTTTCCTTCTTCTGTGGCTTGGTGGGTTTGTTGTGTTGCAAAGAGTGGCCTGGAGTTGGTGTTTCCCCAGAGAAGCCAAATGTGGGGACGGGGTGGAAGGAAGAGCTGCAGCCACTGTGCAGAGCCAGGCTGAGCCAAACCCTCCAGTTCCACGAATGAGAATTAGAACAGAGAGGGCTTTAAGCAAATACTGCTTAGGTTAAGTTCAAGGAAGAGCTGAGCATTCAGAAAATGACTCAGTGAGCAGCGAGGAGGGGGCTCTCCTTGAGCTCTTGTCTCAGGGCTGGTTCATTAACTCCTCAAGTGAAGTGACTAACAGCACAACTGATGCACAGTGCTGATAATGTGCTTGACCTTAAAAACCTCCATGAAACGTATCATTTGCTCATTTTCTAATTTAACAAAGCAATTATATTAGTCAGTCTTTACATCTGCTTCGCCAGGCTCTATGGAGATAGACAGATAGATAGATAGATAGATAGATAGATAGATAGATGGAATTATACTTATAGATATAGAAATAGATTATACAGACATAGATATAGATAAAGATATAGATATAGATAGATTAGATATAGATATAGATACAGATACAGATACAGATACAGATACAGATACAGATAGATATAGATAGATTAGATATAGATATATAGATATAGATAGATTAGATATAGATACAGATACAGATAGATATAGATAGATTAGATATAGATATAGATATAGATGATATAGATATAGATATAGATATAGATATAGATATAGATATAGATATAGATATAGATATAGATTAGATATAGATATAGATATAGGTATAGCTGTGTGTCATCTCTCACACATTCTGTGACTCCTTTCAGACATTCCCCTTCATTCAAGCTGCAATACTGCAGTGACAGCAATCTGCAGCCCTGACAGCAGATACCCCAGGTCATATTCCCTGACAGAGGTGGGCCAAAGCTGGAGTTACTTTCCAAATCCCTGTGACTTTGCAAGCTGGAATTAGAATATTTAGGCAAACCACACAAGTGATTTTGGCTTCAGGACATGCAAAACTTGCCTGGTGAGCTTTAGCCAAATAAAACCACTCTGGGTTTTATTTCCCGGCAGCTTTTCCAGGCGAGGATGCTTTTCAGAAAATGAAACCCATTGACCAGGCCAGGCCAAGCAGAGAGGGAAGGGTGTGTAAAGGTTATAACCAGTAACACTGGAAGGGTTCTGCCCCACCCTCTGTGGTTGCACTGAGTCCAGCAGAACCCAGCCCTGGGCACTCAGCCAGGGGCACCTGAGAGCTCATTCCCACCTCATAGTCGATCCTAACAGGCTGTGAAACACCTGGATGAGGTAAAATGATCTGTACACAACCATTTTGTCCTTTTTAGTGAATGGCTGTGGGCAGTTATTGCCATGCCTGGGCTGCCCCAGGAGCAGGAGGACCAGGCTGGTCCCTGCAAATCAGAGTTGCAAAGGTGTCCATTGTCCATGGAGCTCTGTGGTTACCCAGGCAGAGCCAGGCTGGACATTGGGCTGGGAGCCCCTGGGACAGGGGAGGGTGTCCCTGCCATGGCAGGAGTGGAACAAGGTGCATTTTAGGGTCCCTTCCCACCCAAACCACTCTGGGATTTCCTGTATTCACCTCACAACCCGGGTTAGGCATGGGGAACAGCTGGTGAGGAAACAGCTCTGTCCATGTCTGATTCAGGTGTTTAATTCAGTATTTCTGGCCAAATCAACCTGGCACTCAAGTGCCCCAACCCCTCCTGCCCCAGTTTCAGAGCCTTGGAGAGTCCATCTTTGGGGAAAACCAAAGAACTGGCATCTCCTGCTGTTTCTGATTTATTATTTGCACACAGGTCCTGCTCTGGGAGTGTCTGTGTCCTGGCTGGCGGAGCTGAGCTCTGGAGGCACAGGGGCACTGCCTGGTCCCTCCTCTGCAGGGCTCTGCTCTCTGTGAGCATCTCCTGAGCAGCCAGCAGGGCTCAGCTGGCCCTGCACCCTGGGAGCCCTGCAGGAGAGCTCTGAGGGTCCCTCGGGGCAGTCCTGCTCCTGCCTGGGGAGAGGAGCTGGGGTCACTCTGCATAGCTCTGCTCCCTGGCACTGCAATGAGGCTCCAGCCACTCCTTCTCCTTCCAGCTGCACAGAACTTCAACCTGTCAGAAAAGCTTTATGTCCCTTTCCTTCTTTTTAGAGTGAACACAAAAAGGAAAGGGGGACTGGACATTTCAGTGCCCTTTCCCATTACCAGGGGAAGGAGCAGGGGTGAGCCAAGGCCAGGTCAGAGCCCTGCCTCTCTGAGATGGGCTCTGGCATCCCAGCTCAGGCACTCAGATATGGGTAGAGAAACGATGGAAGCAGGAGTGAGGGGATTGAAACCTCTCCTGACTCACATTGTTGAGGGATTTGGCAGCCCTGGTGTCCCAGCACCGTGTTTCCCCCCTGGAATCCATCATTCCCCATGTGTGTGACCTCTCCGCTCCCAGCTGTGGCACTGGTTGTGCTCCCTGGAGCCGTGGCTGAGAAATGGGCCACAGGAACAGAGAAAGCGTTAAAGGACAGGAGTCTGTGCTCATCCACTGAGCAGTGCAGAGGGAAAGGACTGAAACCCTACAGAAGCATGGACTGAGCTCCCGAGGGCCCTGCTCCATCCTGCTCAGAGGGATCAGCTCCTGCAGCGTTTGCCCAAAGGAGCTCCTGGGACACTGAGCTGCAGGGGACAGAGGGGAGGCTGTGCAGCAGCGCTGGGCTCAGAGCTGCCCAGGCAGGCAGCATCCTGCAGGAATTCTCTCCTATATGGCCGAGCTTGGCTGAAAACTTCACGAGCCTGAGCGGAGTTTGGGTTGGTGATCATATCCAAAGTGGGAGATGTTTTGCCAGGGGGTTGCTATGAAAATTGCTCCTAGCTCCATTGACTGCCTGGGCTGCCTCTGCAGCATCAATTCTATCCCTGGCTGACACCTTGGATTTTGGAATTGTCTCCATTTTCCAGAGAAAAGTATGTACATCAGCTATTTTTGGATAGCGTCTATTTAATCTCCTGCAAGAAATGGAGCAAGTCTCTTGTTCCTTATTTCCAGAGCCATTACATTTCTCTTGGTGACAGCTCCAAGGAGCAGAAATCCTTATCTTGACTAAAGTCTTCATTTGGGTGATCCAAAGGCACTGACCCAAAGATTCTTTCTGTGCCACTGTGGGGTGAATCCTGGGCAGCAGCACCCAGGTGAGGCAGCTCCTCCCTCAGGCTGCAGAAAGGGAGTGTTCAAAAGGAGCCAGGCTCTGGATGCTTCTGTGTCTGCCCGGGAGCCAGCTTCAAATGCTACGGGCTGTTCATCATCCGCTCTGGCCATTCCTTTCCTTTATGCCTAGCTGAGGAGAAGCTGTGGTCCTTGCACCATGTAAAGCGTGTTTGGACTCTTTGCTGGAGTGAAAAATGAGCTGTTATCTGTGCCAGGACTGAGGAGAGAGGGAGAAATCTGGGACAGCCACAGGGCTGCCAACGGAAACAAGCTGTGGAAGATGTGACTGCTGTAATGGCAAACACAGGGAGCAGAGGCACTCACCGAGAGCTGCTCCTTGCCCAAAGGTCTGAGCAGCTCCACAGGGGCTGAGGGACATCCCGGGGGGTTCTCTGGGCTGTCCCCAGCCTGGCTCTGTTCATGTGGGACAGGGGAGCTGGGCTGAGGAAATCATGGGAGGATCTGTACTGCCCAGGGCTGGAGGGGATCCCAGAGCCCCCCAAAGCTCTGCTCGGCCTGTGCTGCCCCTCCTGCTGTTCCTGGCACAGAGCGAGGGGAATCCTGGAAAGGTCACCCAGCAATGGGACAGGGCTGTCTGGGTGTTTTGATATTGAATCTTTTATTCTCCCCAGCACCAGCAGCCAAAGGATGGAAAAGCCCTCCCTGCAAGGCTTCCCCCTTTGCTCCCTTGCCAGGGCTCCTGCTCTGGAGCCATTTGCCACCTGGCAATGGACTGCCAAACATTTCTGATGCCTGAGGCTCCAATGGCTTTGCTCTTGGGGACGGGGGCAGATTCCAGGCTTTGGGAAATCTGAGATTTTCCAGTTGGCGCATTCAGAACCCATCAGAGGGGTGCTGCTCTCCCCTGTCCCAGGTGCAGGGGACAGATCCATGTCTGCAGGTGCAGCAGGAGCTGCAGGAGCTCCCCTCAGCTCAGAGTGGCTCTGCAGTGTCTGATGGCACATCTCCCCATGCCAGTGTCTCATGGCACATCTCCCCGTGCCATCCCAGCTCCTGGCTGCCACACTGGCACTGCTCACTGGCTCTGCAGTGTCTGATGGCACATCTCCCCATGCCAGTGTCTCCTGGCACATCTCCCTGTGCCATCCCAGCTCCTGGCTGCCACACTGGCACTGCTCACTGTCGCTTTCCGTGTGCTCTGAGGGCAGAAGTTCAGTGCTTTGATCATGACAGCTTTGCAAACTGCGCTGCTGAAGCTGCTCACCTCTCACCTTCCAACCTTCCAGCGTTGGGCCCGGAGCCTTGCCAGGCCCTGGGACAGGGTGAGATTTATGCCCAAATGTCAGCCCTGGGTTGCAGTGGCTGGACTCCGTTCTCTGGGATTTCTGTCACTGAAATGTAATGCAAGGCACAAAAAAATTATTTCTTGCCAAGAGAGGATTCTGAAATTTCAGAGGAACAAAAGTTAATGGTCTGAATTTGTAATTTCCTCTCATCTAGAAAGCTACAGCTTCTATGAACAATTTACATCAAAAGGAGAAAAGCATCACACACAAACTCTTATAAAAGACCCAGAACATCCAGAACTCAGACCTGAGTAAATTTTTGCTAATTTTACTCACATAACTTCTGTGGCTTCACTGCAGCTGTACCAAAGTGGTGGCGTTGAGGCTGGAGCAGATCCTGCTCAGAGAATCAATCAGATCACAGACACTTTAATTGTTGCCTTGTTGAAGGGCCATGGAAGGGCTTCACGGCCAGTCTGATCCTCAAGTGAAGAATTTTGGCCCAGTAATGAATGCTAAGTAGGAGAAAAGGCTGGCTCTGGAACAGGGATCATCTCCACAGGAAACAAGGTCTGACCCTGCTTGGCTCGTGCCTCAGACAGTGAATTCTGGGCATGCAGAGCAGCACAGGGCCCAGCCCCGCATGGGGAAATCACTGCATGGACAGGGGCTGCAGGGAAATCACTGCATGGAGAGGGGCTGCAGGGAAATCACTGCATGGAGAGGGGCTGCAGGGAAATCACTGCATGGACAGGGGCTGCAGGGGAATCACTGCATGGAGAGGGGCTGCAGGGGAATCCCTGCATGGGCAGGGGCTGCAGGGGAATCAATCACTGCATGGACAGGGGCTGCAGGGGAATCACTGCATGGACAGGGACTGCAGGGGAATCACTGCATGGACAGGGGCTGCAGGGAGCTGGGGGAATCAGTCCCTGCCTGGACAGGGGCTGCAGGGCAGTGGGAGCAGCAGCTCCTGCATTGCCCTGCTGGGGGACAGGGTTGTGGCTGCTCCTCCTGCTGCACAGAAGGGCTTGTCCAAGGCAGCACCTGGAACGTGTGGCCACGGTTCCATCCTCTGGAACTGCTGCAATTCACACACAAAGGTCAAATTAACAGCACCAACATCTCCCAGCCTCTGCTTTTACTTAATTAAAAAGAATCAGATACTAATTAGCATTCTTAATCGGGCTTGTCAATCCCAAATGAGCCCAATGGAAACCAATAAAATCTCAGTTCTGGCCTTCATTAACAGAATGAGAAGCTGTTTATTTTTCTTACAAAATAAAGCAGCCTCTCAGAATTTCCATCTGTCTTTGCTGGCAGGAAGAGCTGTCTGTGAATCCCCCCGATGGTTTTGGGAACCTTTAGGTGTTTTTTCCTCAAGAGTCTGAACGGGCACTTTTGGGTGCTTTTTGGGTTTGCTTTTTCCCATCCTATTTTATTAGCAAATACATTTTTCATATCTTTGCTGAAAATTTACTTCACAAGTTACTGCCTTGTCATTTTTGACATTGAATAGTATTTATTTTTCAGGAAAAGCTGTTCTGCTTGTCCAGACAATGTTGAGGGTTCTCAAACAGATGTTTTATTCCCAGATGAATGCTTGTGTGGCATAGCAGAAGCTGTGCAACTACAGGACAGAGCTTCCCTTGTGTAACTATTATTCTTTAGTCATGGCAAATCTCTATTTTGACAGCAAAGCCAAAGCCTGAGCCAGCTGTCTGTGTCCTAAGCACCACAGGCACTCAGGTGTGCTCAGGTGTGTCCTGGGGCAGTTGAAACACCTCCCTTAGGTTCCCTTAGGAGACAAAGCTCTGGCTGAGCCATTTGTCACTGGGTGTTGCAATCCTACAGTGCAAGAAGCTACAACTGGGGATGGATCTGGGGTGATGAGCAGATGGATCTGGGGTGATGAGCAGCTGGATCTGGGGTGATGAGCAGATGGATCTGGGATGATGAGCAGCTGGATCTGGGGTGATGAGCAGATGGATCTGGGGTGATGAGCAGCTGGATCTGGGATCATGTGCAGATGGATCTGGGGTGATGAGCGGATGGATCTGGGGTGATGAGCAGCTGGATCTGGGATGATGAGCAGATGGATCTGGGATGATGAGCAGCTGAATCTGGGACCATGGTTCGGTTTGGTTCAGCAAGGGCCATACCAGGGCTGAGCAAAGCAGAGCTGTGCTCTGTGTGTGGGGCATTGCTGTCTGTGAGCAGCCCTTGGATCCCCTCCCTGCCCCAGGACAGGGGCAGCAGGACAGAGATGCCCCTCTCTGTGCCAGGGCAGGGCTGGCCTGGCTGCAGTGCTGGGAAGAAGCCAGGGATGTCCAGAGGAGGAAATTGACTGCACCCCAAGCACCCTGTCCGTGACTGCCAGAGCTCAGGGGACAAAGCCAAGGTCCTCACTGCTCCCTGTGGACAGCCTGGAGCTGCTGAAAGGGGTGACCCTTTCCCTCCACCCTCCAGCTACATCTGCAAATATTGAGGAGTAAGGGAAGAAGAAAAAATCAACTGGCTGTTGAATAAGGATTTCTGTTCACCCTTTCTAGTTTAGGTTCACACTTGAGACTCAGCTGGACTCTGCAGGCCCAGCCTCTCCCATGGGCACCCCCAGGCACCCCCAGAACCCCTGGGGCAGGGCTCTGGGCCAGCCTGGCACAGGGGTGCTGGCCAGGCAGAGCTGGCCTAGCAGGAGCAGGGAGTTTGAAAATATGGAAGAAGAAATTGACTTTTATTTTCCTTGGAATCCTCTAAGTGTCTTTGACAACCATGGCCATAATGTTGTTTATACAAGCAGAGGAACCAATAGATGAAGGATGGAAATATTGCCCCAGTGTAAACACAGGGCTGGGCTGGGCTGAGACCCTCTCCAGTATCCATGGGATGCTGCCATCCTCCTGACATATGGTAATGCTTTCTCCCAGTCAACTCCTGCAGAAGGAGTTCTGGGCCAACTACTCATACATTCAAATTCCATAAAATATCTAGCAGAGTTTATAAAGTTATTAGAACAGAAATGGCTTTGGAGCTCTCATTTCATTGTACAGTGTGCAGCTTCAGCAGAAGAAATCTGTAAACAGCGTTTTAGCTGACTACAAAACTCTCTTTAATATTTACTCTGACAATCTCAGTGGTGGACCTCAGCCAATGTGTTTATGCAGCTCCATGCCTGAAGGTTTCTGCTCCAGCTTTGCAGCTGAATGTTTTCCTGTGTGATGGACGCTGATTTCAGACTGCTGCTTTCCCCAGCCCTCAAATCCAAGACAGTTTGTGTTGCAAGCTGTAATTTCAGTGTAGAGGCAGATTCCACATGGATTTCATGTCAGTGTTTGTACATGAGGAGCAGAGCTTGCAGGTTCCCTCTGCAAAAGTGACAGAAGAACAGAATCAGGTCCTCCAGGGTTCAGTTAAAGAGTAATAAATACATTGATGTGCATCCTCAAAATAATTATGTTTGCTAAAACAAACGGAAACACTATGCCAGAATCTCTATGGCAGTTAAAATTCAACATTAAAATTGCTTTTTACAGTTGTTGCCTGGACACCCAGCACTGGATCAAGCCTGGGTAAAAGTCAAATGAAAACAGCTTTGTTTGGCTCTGAGTGCTTGTTACTGCCTCCCAAACCCAAGGATGCTTCAGGAGAGAGACACAAACAATTCCCCAGTAACTGGCTCGTCAATGCAGAGCTAATCAATGCAATTAGCTGAACTTGGCTGAGTGATTGGCCTCAGCTTTGAGCAGAGCCCTGTCACAAGCTGTGTTTGCAGCCCTCTGCCATCAGCAAACTCGGAACACCCACAGCTCTTGCCCATCCTTTGATGCCAGTATTAAATTACCTCCTCTTCCATCTGCACAAGCCAGGCTGATATAAAATGATGTGAGAAGTGTGCAAAGAAATAGGTTTTTAAAGGTAATTTAAACAGAGTACCCTGTGAAAGGCCCAAGGAAATGCTACTGAGCACTGGGGAGCAGTGGTGTGATAATGGAATAGAGGCAAAATTATGGAAATTGCTGTTCATTGAGCTTTAATTCTGAATATAACCCAGCACTCTGCCCATCTGCAGGAGGTGGAAAGCAGAGTTCAGAGTGGCTGGGGCACCTGCACTGCTCCTGTTGCTTTAGTGATGGTGAATTCATACCGAGGCTGGAATTTCAAAAGGGCTCTCTTCCATTTGCTTGTTTATACTTAGTGTAAGTCTAAATAGAGAAGCAATCAAATGATGAGATTAACACAAATTTTGGTGCACTTTTACTGATTGCCACTGTATGACCTTCTAATTATTCTGTGCCTCCATCTTAGGCACCCTGAAAAATCCATGATTGTATTAATGGGGATTCTTCTCCTTTCAGAACATCATTCCCTCAGCTCCTCCAGTTTCCTCCCAGTTCTGCAGCCCCTGGGGCTTGGCAGCCTTTGGCTGCCTGTGCTCAGTGCTAATGAAGGTGACAGGAGTGGCAGCAAGGGCACTGCACAGGAAGGATGGCCTGGGGAGGAGGACCCTCAGGGAACTCACACATCCCTCTGTGCAGAGCCTGTAGAGATCAGGAGGGAATAAAAAACCCCAATTATATCACGAATTCTCAGCTCTGCAACTCAAATGTCAGTAGCTGCCCTTTGACTGTAAACACCAAACTGCTCTAGGTGGAGCTTTTGCCTCCATGCCATTGTAGAGCAGCTGTAATTTTGGGCATTTGGACTTGACAAATGAAGGGCTCAGGTGAGCCCAGGTTGGCCCAGGGGGTGGCACAGAGCTGAGGGCTTGGGAAAGGAGTCAGGAAAATGGGGCTCCAGGGGGTTCTTCCCTGGCACGACTGAATACAGTTTATGTTCAGAGAACATCTTCATGTGTTTTATCCCAGCCTCTGTAACCAAACCTCGATACGACCTTGCCCAAGAACATGTATTTTGGTTTGGTTCCTAATTTTAACTTCTAGATAAAACTGAAGAGGTTTGGCTTTTACCACTGCTCCTCATTCCGAGCTGGCATCTGACCTCGGTGAGTGAGAGCAGCCTGGCTGCTCCCCAGGAGCTCCCTGATCTGGGCCAAGCTGAAACATCTGATTATTATTATGTGGCCTTATTGACACACTGCTTAGAGAGCCCCTGAACTCAATTGGAAGAGACAGTTTTAATATCCTCTGCAGGAGAGTTTTCCAGGAACAGAGGTGTGTGTTTGGTCCCGGGGTGGCTCTGCACATCACCCTCCAGGAGCTCCCAGAGCCCTCCTGCCAGGCCAGGCCAGGCCCAGGTGGGCAGCCCGTGCTGAGGAGAGGGCTCCATCAGAGCCAGGGTGGATGTGGGCTCCTGCCAGGCCAGCCCAGGCCAGGCCCAGGCCCAGGTGGGCAGCCCATGCTGAGGAGAGGGTTTCATCAGAGCCGGGGTGGATGTGGGCTCCTGCCAGGCCAGCCCAGGTGGGCAGCCCGTGCTGAGGAGAGGGCTCCATCAGAGCCGGGGTGGATGTGGGCACCTGCCAGGGCTGGCCAGGCCCAGGTGGGCAGCCCGTGCTGAGGAGAGGGCTCCATCAGAGCCGGGGTGGATGTGGGCTCCTGCCAGGCCAGCCCAGGTGGGCAGCCCGTGCTGAGGAGAGGGCTCCATCAGAGCCAGGGTGGATGTGGGCTCCTGCCAGGCCAGGCCAGGCCCAGGTGGGCAGCCCGTGCTGAGGAGAGGGCTCCATCAGAGCCGGGGTGGATGTGGGCTCCTGCCAGGGCTGGCAGCGGCCCCGGCTCCTGCTCCTGCCCTCTCACCCGCCTGCGTCCCCCTCTGGGCCTGGAGGCACCAGCAGCCTGGCCCGTGTGCGATATGAAACACAGCTCGTGGTTCCAGACATCTGAGCTGGAAATGTAGTAACTTATGGTATTCTGGCTTTCGTAAGTCTGAGGGTTTCTGATGTTTTGGGACTGTTGTCATCTTGATTTATTTTCTGGGCTTGAAAGGCTTGAACTTGGATATCCATCTTTAGGTTTGTGCCTGTCTGCTCAGCACTTCCCTGAGTTGCTCTGGTATTTCATCTTCCTAGAAGATTACTCTGCTGGAGTACATGTAAGGATGGCAAAACCCTCTGGAGGCAGTTTGGGCTGGTTTATTTAGAAAGAAAAATGTGGTAGATTTTCAAAAACGCTGCCGTGGGAAAGAAGGGAACAACGTCTGTTTTGGCAATCTCCGCTCAGGTGATCTGAGGGATGTGATCGATACCCTGTTCCCGGGGCGTCCTGCTCCCACTGGCACCTGGGGTGTGGGAAATCACTGGGAATGGGCTGCTTTACAAAGGGGAGAGAGATCCCTGCACTCCATTTCCACAGGATTTGATCTGGAAATGCAGGAAGGGCGCACGAGGGGGGCACAGCCCTCACCCAGCCCCAGCTCAGCCTCCCCAGCCCTGCTCGGGGCACACAAAAGGTTCTGGAAGCTCTGGGCTGTGGCTGAGGGAAGGTTCTGGAAGCACTAGGCCATGGTAGACAGAAGGTTCTGGAAGTGCTGGGCTGGGGTAGACAGAAAGTTCTGGAAGCTCTGGCCATGGCAGACAGAAGGTTCTGGAAGCTCTGTGCCGGGGCAGACAGAAGGTTCTGGAAGCTCCGGCCATGAAGGCTGACCCAGCACGGCTGCCGTCACTCACAGGGCACGTTTTAAACCCAGACTTTGGGACCTGTTTTGGATTTTTTGCAACTGTCAGATTTGTTTTAATCCCCGTCTTCTTTGACCAACAAAGACCGTAGAGAAAAATTTATTTCCTTGTCTTTTTTTCCACCGTCTGTTTGATGCTGCTCCAGTACCAAGTGATTCAGACAGCCCGGGCTGAGGGAGGGAAGGAGCCAGATCTCCCTTCTTGTCTTTGCAGAAGCATTTGGGGTCAGCTCTTCAGCTTTGCAAAAATGCAGCTCAGGAACACTGCCGGCCTTCCTGTGCCAGGAGAGCTTTGTGGCAGTCACTTCAGAGAGCTGAGGGAACTTTTTTGTGAGATAAATCACCACCACGGCTTTGACAGCAAATATCCATCTTCAGCGCAGAGCACTTAATGGCCATGAGCTAATCTTCGTCATAAATACCAGCTCCAATTTTGCTTCAAACAGGTGGAATGTCAAATGGTGAGTGTTGGCCAGCTGAAATTAGTTTGATCTTGATCAGAACTACAGTGGGAGCTCTGGCTCTGAGGACAAACACAAAGATTAAGTGTCACCCTGGAGAAAAATGATGGATTTGCTGCAAGGGAAGAAAGAAACCAAAATCCTCATTTCCAAGACCCCTTGCTGGAATTATTCCAAGTAGACTTTGCCTGCTCTGTGCTCAAAAGTTCCAAGCATTTGAAGCAGAGATGTGGATTTTAGACAGATGAGAGAGGGATTTGCAGCTCCAGGGACGCAGACTGGGTGCTCAGCTCCTCAGCCCAGCCCCGCGTGCTGCCCTTGGCTCTGTGGGCGCTGCCAGGGTGGTCAGTGCCACCAAGAGCCCCCTTCTCCCCACCCCACAGCAGGGACACACAGCTCCTGCCTGCCCCTCGGCTGCTGCCTCAGTTTCCCTGCTGTGCCAGCAGCACCGGGAGGTTGGGGCAGCTCCAGCGTGGAGGGAGCAGAGGTGCCCACGGTGCCCACGGGGGACAGGGGAGTGCCCAGGGCTGTGCTGGGCACAGGCAGCTCTGCCATGGGCTGTGGGACACAGGGACACAAGCTCTCAGTGCCCAGCCATGCCCTGCCCGAGTGTGCCCACAGCTGTGGAGGTGCTGCGGCTCCTCCAGCCCAGCCCGGCTTTGTGCCATTGCATTTTTTATATCCTTTCCCCCAGTTCCTTGTGAACTCCTCCGAAATTAACCGGCTCTGTGCTTCCTAGCCTTTCACCAGCTAGCAGAATGGCTTTTTTCCATTACTAAAAAAGACTTCAGAGCTTCCCAAACACCATCATGCACTAGAAGCACAAAGGAAGGCGCAGGCTGTGCTAAGGGGACTTCACAGGCTGATGTCTTTGTACCAGTGAATGTCTTTGAATCGAGCTGCAATTGAGCAGTGACTAACACTGAGTGCAGAGATTTCTCCTCTTATTTAGATCTCGTGCATCACTTTTATAATCATGCTGAATAATATCACCAGCACTGTATTGTGGCTTCTCCAAGGATTTCAGTTTGTTTATTGAAATTGCTGCACCAATCTGTAGGGGCTCTTAGGAAGGCAGGATGCTTTGGGAGATCCAGCATTCAGATCAGGATTGAACAATGTAAGGGAGAGGCGGTGGGACAGAGGGATATAAGGAGAGCGGGACAGAGGGAGAGCGGGATAGAGGGACAGAGGGACAGCAGGACAGAGGGATAGAGGGACAGAAGGATAGATGGACAGAGGGACAGAGGGACAGCGGGACAGAGGGACAGAGGGACAGAGGGATGCTGCCCGAACAGGCAGCTGTGCCTCTCCCCTGCCTGCTGTGCCCAGGTGTGCACCCCCAGCACACCGGGCAAGCCCCCCGAGGCCCAGGGAAGGGAAGGGGAGCAGGGAGAGGAGCAGGGGGACAGAGCCATCCCCGGGCACCGCCGGGTCCCGCTCCGTGCATCCATCACCGCCCAGGGTGGGAGAGGAGGGCACCAGAGACCTCCCTGAGCAGAGCGAGGGGGCTCTGCTTCCCGCAGATGTGTTGTTTATAAATACGTGCTGTACTTAGGAAAGTGCCGTTCAATTTCCCAATAACGCCGGATTTATTTTTCCCAGTTGTCTCCAGTCTCCAAGCCGGAGCTGCGCAGCCGATTGGCTGCCTGCGATGGTTTCTCAGGAAACTGGCAATTAAGGAGCAGGAAAAACGTCTGTGAGTCACAGATACTTATAAACAAGGCGAGGGGATTGATTGGGCTGCTCGGGAGCCATCGGGCAGCGCCGGGTCCCGTCCCCAGCGCTGGTGGTGCCACGGCGGGCTGCGGGCACCGCTGGCACCGCTGGCACCGCTGGCACCGCTGGCTGCGAGCAGCGGCCGCTCCCGGTGCTGGGCTGGGGTTATCCAGCGGTGCTGCCTGGTGCAGCGATGTCCCCAGGAGCAGCAGCAGCATCTGTGTGCCCTGTGCGTGCCCTGCACCCGGAGCTGGCACGGGCTGGCTGCGAGCAGCGGCCGCTCCCGGTGCCGCTCCCGGTGCCGCTCCCGGCGCCGCTCCCGGTTATCCGGCTGTGCTTTGGTCCATCCTGGTGTGTCCACTCCGGATGTCCCCGGCAGCAGCAGCAGCAGCACTGTGTGTGCCCTGTGCGTGCCCTGCACCCGGAGCTGGCACGGGCTGGCCCGGTGCGAGGGGACACGGGGACATTCAGGGTCCCTTGGCCGTGGAGCTGAGCTGGCAGGGCTGGGTTCTGGGTGCTGCCCTGGCACACCTGCTGCAGGGACACTGGGGAAGGGAGCTGGCCTGAGGAAACCTCGCGGCTCTCCTCTCTCCAAGCCTGGGACCCTCCCAGCTCAGCGCTCAGAATTTCGTACTTGGGGATGGCCTGAGCTCACTCTGTGCTCCTGCTGCCTCTTTGTCCCCAGCCCTGGAGGTCCTGCCCGTGAGGTGCCCCTGGCTCCCCAGCACAGCCTGGGCACCCGCACCCTCCCCGCAGCCCTGGCAGAGCATCCCTTGCTCCAGCCATGCCTTCTGCTCCCTCCACCCCTGCTCCTGCTCCAGTGAGGGGCCGGGAGGGCACGAGCAAAGCCAGGGGCCTCACAGAGTCACCTGAACCGGCAAACGGAGAGAGAGAAAACACAGAAGTGAGACCTGTGCAGAGCCTGCCAGGGGCAGGGCCCATCGTGGGCAGCCCCACCTCTGGGCTGGCCACTGGTACCTGGCAGGGCTGGCCATTGGCACCCTCTGGGTGGGATCTTTGGCACCTGGCAGTGCTGGCCACTGGCACCTGGCACGGGTGGCCATTGGCACCCTCTGGGTAGGACCTTTGGCACCATTGGCAGTGGCCCCCAGACCCATTGGGGTGGCCCCAGCACCTCGTGGTGCTGTGCTGGGCCAGGGGCACCCTGTGAGCAGTGAGGCACTGCAGAGGGTGAGACAGGAAACAGCAAGGGCTTCTCAACGGCTCTTTTTCTATTTATTGCGTATCCATTGGAAGAGCGATTGTGTCCTGAAATAATTCCTCCGCTGTCATACGGGGAGTTGATGATAGAACCAGAAATAGCTTCCCCCACGGTAATGCCTCGTGCTGTGCTGCTCTGGGCGGTGCTGCCGACACAGCCCTGCTCTCTTTTCTCCTCTCTTATCCCCCCGTTCGATCTCGTGCATCACTATACAGAAATATTCAGAAATCTGGGGAAATTTCTCCTTTTCCTTCTGAACCCGTCTCTCAGTGCCGCACAGAACTGAACTCCTGTCAGCGCTCCCATTATCGGATTCGTACATTCTGGCATCGTTAGTCTGGAATACAAAAATCTTCTTTCATATTAAAGCTAATCTAGAATTTTGATTTAATAAATTGGATCATGCTCAAGGAAATCAGAGTGAAATATCAGCTTGTTAAGTTTCATATCACCAGCTCTCTGATAGGTATAATACGGCAATTTCTGGTGAATAAATTATCAAAAAGTTTTATGTGCTGTGTCTAATCTCAATTTCCATCGGATAGAAATTACCACCTACCTCCCAAAGGATTTTTTATTATTATTCTTCTGTACAACAGCAAAATTAATTATGCTGTTTGGGGTGGGAGTTTATGAAAAAGACACGGAGGGTGGTTCTTAGGGAATTTTCTTATTAATGTTACTTCAGCCATCCAAATAAACACGAGGGATTCACTTGAGAGGGAGGCAGAGTCATCAACTGCTTTGATTCAGTGGATCAACTCTGTCCCACTTCAAAGTCTCATCTTCATTACTTGGCACCAGCTCTCAGCTTTATCAGTTTTTTAAATGCCCTCCTCTGCTCAGCACTTTGGAGATATTTTCCTGAGCGGGTTGTTTTTTCCACTGGCCCTGGTTGAGCTGCATCATTATTCCACATCTTAACGGCGCTCTAATCTTCCTCCTAATTACATGTAATGAGTATTTTGGAGTTGACAGAAGTACATCAAGACATAATAATAAAGAAAATTACTAAATTGAGTCTTCCAATTACATTCTATTAGCTCAGATGGTTGGCATCTAGTAGAAATAAAAATAGGCATTATTAAAATCCTTCAATTTTCCCTTGGTATTTTATCCTGGCCCCACATGGTGCTTCCACAGTCACATCAACAGAAGGTTCTCTGTCCAAGCCAGAGCCTTGCAGAGGCAGAGCAGAGCAGAGCAGGGTCCTGGCTGTGCTGGAGAGGCCAGAACACAACTGGCTGCCCTGGAGCAGCTCCATCCCTCACCTGGGAAGCCCTGGACCCATTAAATGCCCCCAGATGTGTGAGGGTGCTGTAAATGGTGACCCTCAGCACAGGAGGAGAGGGCACTCAGCCCTGCTTAGGATAAACTCCACTTTTTTCCTGTTGCTCATTGAAAGAAGCAAATTTTGCTCGTTCTCTGATTGAAGGGTGGAGGTTTTGCTCTTGTTTTCTCACCACATCTTGTATTATTTATGGCCTCTTTCCACAGTGCTGATTTTAGTATAAATAGAGGAAAGGTCTTAATCACCACAACTCTTCCATCCACGAAGCCCTTCTGAGTTTTCTCACCTGGTGATGCAGCTGTGGGTCAGTGCAGGGTGAGCACTGCACCCAGGGACCTGGACAAACCCTGCAGCATCTTCATCCCAAATCCTTGATCTGATGCTGAGCCCAAGCCACAGCATCTGCACCCAAACTCTCTCAGGGTCAGTGGTTTGTGTTGAACTCCTCTGGCTTTGGGATCTAAATGCAAAGGTTAGCTCGTCCTCACCTTTGTCACAGCCTTTTGCTTCTCTTCATGTGCATCCCACTACAGAGGGGTTGAAGTTTTGGAAAAGCCCCTCCCAACAGAGAGAGAACAGCTAGAGAAGAAGATTTAAATATCTGACCATGTCCACAAGTGTGTTTGTGTCTTCAGGACAGTCTCAGGGTCTCCAGTCCCTTCCTAGCCAGGGGAAAGTCCTGCCAGGCTGCTTTCCCTGCTCTCCCCCAGCATGGCCTCAGCTACGGTTTGGAATGGATTTGCTGAAGTCAGAATTTAACACGAGTCAGGCTGCAGCTCTCTGTGTTATGGTCCAGAGAACCATGCAGACATGACGGGCTCTGACCCCCTGAGCTGCCTCCCCTGCTCCCACCAGGAGCTGGCAGCTGAGCCCACGTTGTTTCCCAGCTGTTTTCTTGCTCTGCCCCACAAAGAGCCACAGACTGTGCTTCCCATGGCTCCGGAGCGCCAGCCCTGACATCCACACTCATCCCAGTAGCCTTCGCCTGTCTGAGAGTCATTTCCACACCGGGGCTGGAGGAACATGTTGGATTGGAGGTGCTCCCTCGTGCAGTGCCATTTGGAAGCAGGAGTGTGATCAGACTGAGGGATTGCCCATTAAGTGCTCGAGTGGTGGAAATGAAACCTGTGAACAGCTCGGCTGTTCCTCCGCAGAAACGGCCCCCGCTGCGGCTCAACCCAGCTGATCTTTCCCAAAGACAATTACAGCATGCAAATATTTATAAATCACCCTTTTCTTTTTTGCCCCTTGGTATGTTAAACACAACCTCTGTGTTTGTGTAAGGCCCGCACAAACTCTGCCCCTTATCCATCATTCCTGAGCAGGGACACGGGTGCTGCTGGGGCCTCGGGTGCATCCTGGGCTGCCTGGGGAGCCAGGATCACATCCCCACATCCCCATGTCCCCACATCCCCCCATCCCCATCCTGCTCAGCCTCTCAGATGGGGGCTGCAGTCCTCCCTCTGACTTTCAGAGGAGTAGGATGATGTCCTCTTAAAATTTTCTGTGATGCACTGGGAATGTGGAACTGGCAAAAAGAAAAAACATCTCTTCAGAGCTGCAGGTGTTTAAATGCGATGGAATCAGAGGCATTTGCCACTTCCCAGTGCCACCAGTGCCATCCTCCCCCTCCCTCTGCCCACCCAGCACTAACCCTGTCCCCCAGCCCCTTTTTGCTGCAGTTCCAGGCACCTCTCAGCCTGGACTGTGGCGTGGCCATAGGGGATGGGGTGGCTTTGCCTCTCCCTGCTCTGCAGGGCAGAAGCTGTGAAATGTCACCATTGGTGGCGATTGTCAGGAGCTGGGTGTGGAAGCCAGACCTGCAGTGGCAGTGTGTGACTGTGCTAGTGCTGCAGAAAGGCACAGAGCCTGCTGAGAGCCCCCAGACCCACCCCTGGCCTTTGGCAATGAGCGTCCCCTCCCTCCTCCTCCTCCTCCCCAGCCCAGCTCCGTGCCTCGGGGCCGGCAGCCAGGCCAGGGCTGGGGCTCAGCCTCGAGCTGGCCACATCAGACACGCCGTGATTTATACATCCTGTCCCAAGTAATGGCTCCAGCAGAAGAGAAGCACCGACTGCAATTGCTGCTGTCACTTGTGCTTCCTGTTTATGAGGCAGGATTGGGTTACACAGATGTCAGCGGTGGCACCGCGAGCGCCGCATCTGCCCTGGCTCAGGTACGGGGAAAATGAGGGAACATGAGCTCTCAAATCACATTTTGGTGCCAATATCTTCCTTAGCAATAAGGGAAAGAAGAAAAACAATTTCAGGAAAAGGCAGTATATAAGGCACGGTGGCTCCTGAAGCAGAACAATTATTGCTGCCATAAAGGAACCTGTGATGCATCATCTGCTCCTTAACAACCCCTGCGAGAGAGGAGGGTGAGAGGGGGACTCGGGGGGCAGATCTCTAACCCCAGTCTTTAATAAAGAGCTGGAAAGAAGTCAGGAAATTATACACTTGTAGGGTTGATCTCAATGGTAAATGCGAGTCTACAGAAATTAATAAAGGATGAGGTCACCCAACAGCTGGAGGAGTTCGTGTTGGTTTGAAAAAAACACTCCAGATGGCTTTTCTAATTTATTTTTTAAAGGAATAAGGCCTTACCTGACAAAGCTGTAAGAATGTCCTCAGCAGCTGAGAGGGAACCAGGTGAGACGGGCAGCGACAGCCCCTGGATGAAAGATCCTCAGTGCTCCTGAGGGCAGGGGCAGAGGGGCATGCCCACGGAGGGGCACAGCTCAGAGCCACAGCGGGATGTGCCCTCCTCGAGCACTGCCATGGAGGTTTAACCAGCCAGGGCCACTTACACAGCCCTGCTGTGGAGACCACGAGGAAAAACCCTTCAGTCGTTCTTTTGGGGAGCAAACCCTCATTCCTCTCCCCACCCCTGCCCCGTGGCAGCCAGCCAGGCTGTGGTGGGCACCCCCATCCCTCTGCAGGGCTGGCTGGGGAGCCAGGGGCTCCTTCACTGCACTCTCAGAGGTTCGTGCAGGGCAGGGGACAGCAGGGGCTGCCCAGCCGTGGTGAGGAGCTCCTGGCTGGCTCTCAGCACAGCGCTGGGCTCTCACAGCCCATCCTCCTCGCTGGATCCCGACCCAGCCCGGGCTGGCCTTTGAGGCTGGAGCCAGCTGGGCTGGGCTGGGCTGGGCTGGAGCAGCAGCCCCGAGCTCAGAGCGCAGAGAGAAATCAGTGCTGGGGCTGAGCTCAGTGCTCTGCCTGCCTCTGGAGAGGGGTGTGGGCTGGTCCTGGGCAGCCCTGAGCTGCTGTTTGGGCGCGTTAGAGGGGCACGGGGCTGGGCTGGGCTTTGGGATCAGCAGTGGAGGCTTGGGAGAGACAGGAGGCTGCCTGGGACCTGCCTGGAACCCTCAAAGTCGCTGCTGAATTCTGAGAACGGAGAGGAGAGAAAATGCTGAAATAGGAGGTACCTGACCACATGGTTTCATTCCCTGTGATGTCCCCTGGGACGTTCAACAGGCAAAGAGAGCTCTCAGCATGCAGGAACCAGATCTGCCCCATGGGAGAGGCCCCACTGAGAGAAGAGCTTGGCCCTGGGGACGTGGGTCTGAGCAGGGACGGTGCCTCCAGCTGGGGAGTGGTTTGGCAGCAAGGTGCACCTCTGTTCTCCAGCCTGACACTGACCACACTCAGCCTGGGGATGGCCAGCCTGGGAGATTTTATCAGGAATTTCATGGCAGGGTTTCCTTAGCTGACAAGACTTTCCTCAGCTCCACTGCCAAGACTCATGCAACACAGGGATTTATTTTGGTTTTACTACAACGTACCATTTTAACCTATTACTTCAGCCCTTAAATTGCAGTAAAACCCCTGTGAGTGGGAAATGCACAGAAAAGAACCTGTGGGAAGTTTGCCCAGCTGGGTGGTCTGTCTGTCACTCCTGCAGCTCCCACATTTTCCACAGAGACCTTCTGGTGAACTTTTAGCACTGAGCTAATCCTGAGCTGGTGTGAGCAAGCTCTGTGGATGAGAAGAAGGTTTTACAGGCCAGGGATTCTCTCACAGCAGTCTTCTGACCTTTCTCTGCTGAAGGACCATTGACTGTTCAGGGGACCAAAAGTGGGTCACCCTCAGCCTCCTCTTGCTCAGCTATTGAAAGGGATGTGATAAGTAAATAAACATTTCAGCACTGAGTGAACAAGATGTCTCTGTGCTGAGGAATCATAGCAGCCCTGTGGTAACTGCAGAGGCTGTAATTAGTCAGCAGGAACCACTGGAAACCAGCACCTGACCTTCTGTGTGCAGGCCCTGACACGCTTCTGCCCACCCAGCTCTGCTGCTTTTGGAAAAAAATGTGTTGTTTTTCATCAGGTTTCTAATGCCTTATTAACTTCTGCATCACTCTGCTGTGTGGGGAATGGGCTTTATCCTCTGGCTGTGCTCAGCTCTTTGTGTGGCTGGGGTGAGCTCTGAGGCAGCAGCCCCACGCACTGACAGATTTCCTGCGCCCTGTGCACCAACACACTTACTAATCTGTTTACTAACTCATTCTCCAACACATCTGCTAATATATTTACTAATTTATTAACTAGATATTAGTAAATATTCAGACTGATTAGCTGGAAACTCCTTCTGCTGGGCTCTTTCTCAGTTCCAGAGTGCTCAATCTGCACGTGGGCAGCAACCAGAGCTGGGAGCCACCAGCCCAGGAGCCACCCAGGCCTGGGACACCTTGGGCCTCCTTGTCACCCCTCCTGGACAAGATTCAGACTGTGCCCATGTTATATGTTGTAATCAAAACCTTGATTTTGGTCTTATGGTCTTTGGCTCCTAATGCCTGGTAATGGATACATGGGGTGGACAAATGAGAAAACCTCAACATTTGAGCAGTCCCAGAGATTTCAAATCAGGGCAACTTTGAAGCTTATAGGAAGAAACTTATTTAAGAGTTTTATCACTTTCATTTCCATTAAAAAGCTGACATGCAGGTGCATGTGTCCACCCATTGTCATCTTTCATGTCTTGGCTCTTTTTTATTTCCCTTTTATTTTTACCCCTCCTTTTATTCTTTGTCTCCCTTATTCAACAGTGACAACTCAAACCACCTTTTTTTTGAAATGCATTGCCAGGTCAGTAAATCACAATACACACTTTTAAAAGTTAGGCTGCAATGTGCACGGCCATAAACAGCCAATAAATAAATTTATTGGCATCTAAAGGTGTCCTCTCCCAACAGACTTTCTTACAGTCATTTCCTAATTCTCCTGCTGACTGACTTACCAAAGTCGTTCTTTCCGTGCTTAGGAGGAAAAGAAGAAACACTAAAGAATCATTTCTTTCCAGTGGCATCATCCATTTCTGCTAAATCAGTAGCAGGTCGCATTGGCTCAGGAAGAGCTCTCCTCATCCTTCCAGCCAAAATGAACCTTAGCTATGAAAAGCAGCGTGGTTACCGTGTGATTTGGGAACGCTGTTAAAAATAAACAGGGATCAGGGCAAGGTGGAGCCAGAGATGTGGCTCATCCCCCTTCGTGTGGCTGCAAATGCCTTTTTATCCACCGTTCTGGAGAAGATGGAGCAAGGCAGGAATTATTACAGTAATGTCCCTGTCACTCTGAATAAAACATGAACAAAACTAGTTACTCTTGCCTCAGATTGAAGCAATTATTCCATGTCGATTGCACGAGGCCATGTGTAAGCCATTGCCAGGCGCTGCAGACGAGGCCGTAAAGGATGGAGAAATAACAGCTGGGACTAATTGGAATTGTGGTGGCTTGATTCACTCCATTTATTTATTTATTTATTTGTGTGTGTGCAGGGAGGGGAGGGAAGTTTCCCTCAGCATGCAGAATATTTAAAGGGAAAAGAGCCGTGGCAGGTCTGCCGGTGAGCTTGGCTGGTTTAATTAACCTTTCCACAGAAGCTCCAGCTTATCACCTCGTTAGCACTCGCTCTGTGCCCTGTCTGTGCTCCCCAGCCCTACACCAGGCTGGCACTGCCAGCTTGTCCCCACACCTGCTGAGATGGGCACCGGGGCAGCTTCCAGCTGGCACCCACGGGGCTGTTCGCAGGGAAAACCTGTTCCTGGGCAAACTGAACCTCCTGCACTCCTTATCCTCTGTGTCTGATTATCCTTGGCACGAGGAGGCAGCTCTGAGAGTATTCAGGTAGCTCAGGCTGAAAATTCGGGTGCCTTGGTGCAGCCCCATGCCCAGCCAGGCTTTGGGAGGTTTGGGGGATCCCGTTCCCAGGGGAGCTCAGGAGAGAGGGCAAAAGGCTGAGGAACTTGTGGAAAATGTCTTGAACCCAGCAGGTTCCTCCAGCCTGTTTGGGTTCTGACCCAGTGATGATTTCAGCCCAGGCTGTGTTGTTTGTCTGCAGCCCCAGCCCCGGGATCCACGAGGGCCACTTGGCCCGTCACGGTGGGACCTGGGCTCTCTGGGCTCTCTGGGCTCTCTGGGCTCTCTGGGGTGTCTGTCTGGGCTCTCTGGGGTGTCTGTCTGGGCTCTCTGGGCTCTCTGGGCTCTCTGGGCTCTCTGGAGTGTCTGTCTGGGCTCTCTGGGGTCTCTGGGAATCAATCCCCACAGTCTGAAAACAGCAAAATGGTGCCTGGCAGCTCAGGGGAGTGCAGAGGTGGAACGTTTGCAGGATTTTCAGAAATGCTGTAGCCTCCTGGCTATAGATAGGTACAGAACCCACCGAGGCCATTGGGAGCAGAGCACAGCTTGTTTTGGGACATTGTGGGTTAATCTGGTGGTTTTTCTGCCCTACTTTTTTTTTTTTCTTATGATGTGGCAGGATGCTGCTGAAAATGTGTAACTCAGGGCACTGGAAAGAATCCTGCGAGTTGCAGTGAATAAATGCAGAGCAGGGAGTATAAAATATATGTGTTTTTTTAATATTTATTCATAGATTAAAAAGCCAATATGGTGGCTGAGATGAATGCTAAAAACTTTAATTAAAACCAAAACAACAACGCTTTATTTCAGTTACCGTGGCAGCAGAGAAAATGTAGGTAAACATCCTTCTTTCTGAAAAATGATCCTGTTCCTAGCAGAGCCCACCACCTCCCTTCCCAATAGGAATGTATCATCCTCTGAACTGAACCATGAAATGACACCGTGCAAAGTCCTCGGAAGTCAACGTGAGGCTTTTTGCTGATCTTGCTGGACGCCGGATCAGGAGGTGGAAAATTATCTCATTTCATTAATTAGTTGGGAGAAAATTAATCATCTTCTGGTGCATGAAATGTTGAATGCTGATTTCCCCTCTCCTGGGTTGTCTGTGCCAGGGTTTGGGGAGCCGTGGCTGCCTAAGGCCAAGCTCAGCTCGGCCTTTTCCAGGGGGCCAAGGGTTGGGACCCAGTCTGGACCTGCAGAGACCAGAACTTTAACCCTGGTGTGTTCCACAAGCCGTGGAACCAGGGCACACTGAATCCTTCTTCCAAAAACCACATTTCACCAAATTGTGACACCGTGAACATTAATAACGTAATTCAAGATGGGGACAAGCACAGAGCATTGTCTGCTCATTTGGGTTCCATTGCCAGGGGACTTCTCCCACTGCCCAGGTCCATCTCCCACCACAGAGCAGGGACCAGGGGCCAGAGTGAGGGGAGGGAGGGATGGATGGATGGATGATGGATGGATGGATGGATGGGTGGAAGGATGGATGGATGGAGGGATGGATGGATGATGGATGGATGGATGGATGGATGGATGGATGATGGATGGATGGATGATGGATGGATGGATGGATGGATGGATGGAGGGATGGATGGATGATGGATGGATGGATGGATGGATGGATGGATGGATGGATGATGGATGGATGGATGATGGATGGATGATGGATGGATGGATGGATGGATGGATGATGGATGGATGGATGATGGATGGATGATGGATGGATGGATGGATGGATGGATGGATGGATGGATGGATGGATAGATGGATGGATGGAAGGATGGATGGATGGATGGATGGATGGATGGATGGATGGATAGATGGATGGATGGATAGATGGATGGGGGATGGATAGATGGGACATGGATGGATGGATGGATGGATGGATGGATGGATGGATGGATGATGGATGGACGGACAGACGGATGGATGGATGGATGATGGATGGATCCATGGATCCATGGATTATGGATGGATTTTGGATAGATTCAGGGATGCAGGGATACAGGGATGGATGGAGCTCCCTGCAGAGCTGACACCCAGCCCAGCAGGCGCCTCTGGCTGCCCCTGTCCCAGTTGTCCCCACTTTGGGCACTTGCAGGGATGGGGATCCAAAGCTTCTCTGGGCAGCTGGTGACAGAATCCAAAACAGGAACTCCACTAAAACTTTTACCAGCCTGTCTGGTGTCTTCAGGCCTGGCATGGGCACGGTGAGCCCTCCCTACCCTGAGGGTGCAGAGAGTAACTGACACCTGGATTGAAAGATGCTTTATGAGCTGTGGGGGAGACCTGAGCTCCTGCATGTCAGATTTAGAAACCATTACTACAGAATTTGACAAAAATCAACTCAACCTTGACTGTTCATAAACATGGCCTGACATTTCCCTCGCTGCCTGTACACACTGGGCAGGCTTTTAAAGAGTCCAACCCTATATAAAGGCTCACTGTTATGAAAAATAATTTACATTGGTTCCTTTCCCAAATACATCAATTACAACCTCAATAAGAGCACACGGTGTTTGCATTTCCACTTCCCACCACGTGTTCCTGTGAGAGTGCACTGGAATAGCTGGAGCACTTTATTCCATCCACAGACCTTGATAATCCGAGCCCACAGGGCCCTCCTTATGGAAAAATCAGTTTCAAAATCAGTTTTCCTTCCCAAGAGGAGACAATAAAAATAAAATAGTTCAAACACTGCTAATGTCATTCAGGATGTTGGCAACTAGAATGGAATAAAAGAGCCACAGAATGGTAAGGGACCTTAAAGCCCACCCAGTGCCACCCCTGCCATGGCAGGGACACCTCCCACTGTCCCAGGCTGCTCCCAGCCCCAGTGTCCAGCCTGGCCTTGGGCACTGCCAGGGATCCAGGGGCAGCCACAGCTGCTCTGGGCAATATAATATAATAATAATAATAATGTAATAATTTACCTTTAGGTTGCATTACATATCAGCAGGTGAAATACCTATTTGCTCATTTTACCTTCAAGTCATGTAGAAATGAGCACTTAATTTACTTTCTTCATTTACTTGTCAGCTCCATTCATTATAGATGCACATTTTCTAAGTTAAGTATCCAGATTTCATGTCTATATTATAATCAGGACTGGGAAAATGTAATGGGTACAGGTATCATTTAGCCCTCCTATTCAAATTACTCCTATTTTCAGCCAGTGGTTCGGGAGGGGCATTTCCAGCATTTGCTGCATTTTCCTGCATGCCCTGTAATGATGCTAAAAGACATCTGGCCTTCTGTTTTCCATGGGCAACAGAAACTTGGCTGGCTAAAGCAAAAACCCTTTTGGGCTCAGGTTTGTGTCCTGCTCTGTGAAATGGGAGGAGCTGGGGCTGGCGGAGCTGTGACCGCAAAGACCAACTCCCAAATAGTCGTGGTGGAGGTGGCACTGTGGAGGTGGAGGTGGCAGAATCAGGATGGAGGTGACAGTGTGGAGGTGGAGGTGACAGTGTGAAGGTGGAGGTGGCACTGTGAGGTGGCAGTGTGAAGGTGGAGATGGCAGTGTGGAGGTGGAAATGGCAGAGTGGAGGTGGCACTGTGGAGGTGGCACAGATGAGTGAAGTGCTGTTCAGGTGGGTGAGATCATGTTCAGTTGGGTGAGATGATGTTCAGGTGGGTGAGGTGCCATGCAGGTGGGTGAGATCATGTTCACGTGGGTGAGGTGGCGTTTAGGTGGGTGAGGTGGTGTTCAGGTGGGTGAGGTGCCATGCAGGTGGGTGAGGTGCCATGCAGGTGGGTGAGATGATGTTCAGGTGGGTGAGTTGCCATGCAGGTGGGTGAGATCATGTTCAGGTGGGTGAGGTGCCCTTCAGGTGGGTGAGGTGGCGTTCAGGTGGGTGAGGTGGCGTTCAGGTGGGTGAGGTGCCATTCAGGTGGGTGAGGTGGTGTTCAGGTGGGTGAGGTGATGTTCAGGTGGGTGAGGTGGTGTTCAGGTGGGTGAGATGATGCTCAGGTGGGTGAGGTGATGTTCAGGTGGGTGAGGTGCCGTTCAGGTGGGTGAGGTGCCATGCAGGTGGGTGAGGTGGTGTTCAGGTGGGTGAGGTGCCGTTCAGGTGGGTGAGGTGCCATTCAGGTGGGTGAGGTGGCGTTCAGGTGGGTGAGGTGGCATTCAGGTGGGTGAGGTGCCATGCAGGTGGGTGAGGTGGCATTCAGTTGGGTGAGATGATGTTCAGGTGGGTGAGGTGCCGTTCAGGTGGGTGAGGTGCCCTTCAGGTGGGTGAGGTGCCGTTCAGGTGGGTGAGGTGCCCTTCAGGTGGGTGAGGTGATGCTCAGGTGGGTGAGGTGCCATGCAGGTGGGTGAGGTGGTGTTCAGGTGGGTGAGGTGCCGTTCAGGTGGGTGAGGTGCCGTTCAGGTGAGTGTTTGGGTGGAGCAGCTTTGCTGCTGTTGCCCCATGGGCTGCCGAGGAGTTGCTGGTGCAGCCCAGCGCAGCGGAGGTGGTGTCTGAAGGGAGGTGGGAGCATTCCCAGTGCAGCCTGGCTGGGGGATGACTGGGGGATAGGCTGTGTGTGGCACAGGCACCGGCTCTGCTGCCCCTCCCTGCCCAGCAGGCAGCACCTCTGCTGTGTATCAAAGTCTTGCATGCAGCTCAATTACCACGAATGGTGCTGATAAGGAATGAGGAATATCAAAGCAAAAACAGGATAATAGCCCTGAAATGATGTAAATAACTGATTGAGGAGTGTGGTAAAGATGAACTTTTTCCATTTGGGTATATTGAGTATTTGATTGTATTTATTGCTGCGGAATCGCAGCCTCTCCTGAGGCTTTTCTAACGCTGTGGTTTGTATGTGCTACACTCCAGCATAACCAGCTGTCTGTATGCCAGGGACATTTTTTTTCCCATTATAAATGACAAGATTTTGATTTCACACCACAGTTATATCAATATTTCAGTCTCCCGAGAGCCTCTAAATGCGATGACAATCGCAATATTAGTTCAGGCTGTTAATCCCAGGGCTCCTGTATTTCAGCATCTCCCCAATCTCATCAGAGTTATATTCATTCAAGAATATATTGTTGTGTTTATCTTCATATGTATCCCATAAATAATGCTGATGAGCATCCAAGCCTTAGCCAGAAGTTTCCAGGGGAGTGTGAGGAGCTGTACGTGGTACATTGGCACCCTGCATCCACCCAGGACAGGCTGTTTCACAGGCCACCCCTGCTCTGCTTCTCCATGTGGATTTCTGTTCCTTTACACAGAGGAATTGCTTGGTGTTCTTTGCAGTCTCCAGAGGGAGCCTGAGGGGAGAATCTTCCCTGTGCTGCAGCCCCTCAGGTGGGAATGGTTTGGCTACCTCCCTGAGAATTCCTGGGCGAAGCAAAAGCATCCTGGTATTCTAAAACATGGCAGTTACTTTTGTGCTCTGCTTGTTGTGGTTTGGGGCTCCTTCCAAAAAGTTCTTTCTGTGAATACTTTGTATAATTTTGAGTCTGCTCAAGGTGGGTTTGTGTGGCTGAGGCTAAGCCATGGAGAGGCTGAGTGCAAGGCTTTCCTGCCTGGTTGCTGTATTTCTTTCTCACAGGAATAGCTGTGATTTTATCATTAACCAGATAAGGTGGTGTTGCCTGAAGCTCTGTGAATAATCTCACCTACCTTGCAGTGCCTTCTTGTCTGGTATTTAATTAGCCTGGTTTTTTTATGCTTCAGGCAGAGTACAGATCTGGCTGTAACTTCAGGAATACTCTGTGTAACCCCAGGAATAACACTGCTGAGTCTGTTGTGAGATGGTGCTGTGCCACAGTTCCTCTGTGCTTCTGGGAATTTCACCTCGACCTCATGAATTAGGCAATAGGTTGAGGGAAGGTAGAGTAGATATTGCAGCATGCTGGCAAATCAGAACCAACACACACAGTTGTCAGTTCATGCTGTCTTCATTTTCTGGCTTCAAATAACTTACTTGTCACTCAGCAGAAAAGAGGGAATGTCCCCAGAGGAGCAGGGTGGGCAGGAGCTGGCACATCCCCTGTGCAGCCTGGGGTGCTCCCAGCCCCGGCTGTGCTAACTCCAGGTGTATTCCTTTTCTTTCCCACTGGTCATTCTGCAGGCTGGGTGTCCTCCCCATCCCCTGCAGCCCCTGGCTGCTCCTCTCACCCACAGCTCTCCCGCAGCCCTGCTCCTCTCCTGCTGCTCCCCTGCAGCACCCGAGGCAAGCACAAAGCCACTCTCCTGGACAGACCATGCCTCAGAGGGCTTCGCTGTGTCTGTCAAGAGCAGGAGCATTCCTTGAAGGGTCTGCTCTTCATGCTGGTAATGGCCTTGCAGAGCTAGAAACAATTTTATTTATATATATATGTATATACATATATATACACGTATACATACATATGTTTACAGAAGACTGAAAAACTTCTCCCGTACTCCCACCTAGGTCTGTCAGAAACTCAAAATATTAACCATGCCCAGGGCAAGAGGAGCTCCCAGGGCTTCCTCAGCTGGATGTGGGGGCCCTGGCAGGCAGGCAGCCTGGGTTCCCTCTCCTGGGCAGGAATTTCACTGCATTTACAGCTCTGCACTGCCAAACAGGCTCTGGATGCATCGTCCTGAGCCCATGCATAGGAAGTGGCTCCGTGTCTTTGCACAGAATAAAAGCTGCAGCCTCCTGCTCAGACTGGAGTGTCCAGCACAGAACTACATCTCTTTAGTTTAGAAAAAGGGATTGATGCCTCCACCAGAATGGTGATGTAATAAAGCCTTTTGTCTGCAGAAAACCCTACAGAAATACTTGCAAAGCTCTTCAGAAATTCTGCAAGTGGCCCAGAGCTTGCTTTGTCAAAGAATTTAAACATGAAGTCCTGACATGTAAATATTTCCAGAAATATTTCCTGAATAAATAAGATTCCTTCCAAGATGACCTCAGCCCTTGGCAGCAGTGAGAGCTGTACTGTACATCTTCCAGAAGGATTCATCTGCTGTGCTGGAGCCCTGGAGCTGCTGCCAGGAGCTTGGCATCTCTGCTGGGATGGGGCACGGGAGTCTGCAGTGTGTCACCCCTGTCGAGCTCTCGGCTCTAAAGTCTCCTTTTCTCTCCTAATCCCATCCTCCTCCCAGGCCTGCAGCACCTCTGATCCCCACCATGTATAGTCAAATGTGGGGAGGCAGAACTGAGCATCCCTGGGCTTTATGGGCCATAAATCATTTGGGTTTTATAGTTTCTATAACTCATCTTGCATTCCAGATAAGCAGGGCTGGAAGCTGGTTTGCCTCCAGTTTCTGGGGCAGGTTACTGGGGGCCCTGCAGAGCTGTTCCCACTGATCTGACCTTCCAAACCCCATGTGGGCTTTTCTCCATGTTATTTTTGGAGCTTTCCTCCAGGGTGAGCACCTGTCCCTGCAGCCTGTGCCAGCTCCCACCTGGTGTGCTCACAGATCCCTGAGGGGCAGGGACAGCGTTTCCCCTCCAAGCCTGGTGGGGACGGGCACTCCCTGTGGACCTGGGGACACAGCAGACAATAAATAAATAACTAAATGCTCATCACAGGCCTCTCTTAGTGCTTAGAGCTATTTCCCACTTCTGTGCCTGGGAATTTCCCTGCCCCTTCTTTTCCCCAGCCCATCTCCTCCCCAGTACTGGGATTTCCTCACACCCTGGTGTGTGGCTCCACCTCACCTCTCTCCCTGTCTCCATATCTGTGACCTGCAGCCAATTTCTTGCTGAGCTGAGCAAAGCACAAACTATTGCTGCCAATTAAATCTTTATCCAATGATCTTCAGTTACTTTTCAGTTGTCCAGAGAGCTGCAAAGTCTCAGTTCCCCCTCCTGTGGGAAGGTTGGTGAAGGAGCTCTGAGGGGAGCAGTTCTGCCTCCATAAAACACTGGTTTTTCTCTCCGCTTGTCTAAAGTTATAAAAGTGATAAAAAACTCCTCTCATTTCTTCAAGTTCGAGGAGGCCATAAAGAGTTTCCCAAAGGGCATCTCTTCAAAAAGGGGGACTTTTAAATCAGTTTCATTTCTTGGCCAATTTGTTGCTCAGCCCTCACTGTGTTATCAAAATACTGAATTTACAGAAGTGAGGAGGGCTGGCTGAAACACAAGAATGTCATTTTTTGGAAAGCTCTTAGACTGAAATTTGTTTGCAATGCATGTTGAACACAACCAAATGCTTTTTATGGGGGGGGAAGGAAAATACGGAAACTGTGCCTCGTGGATGGGCACAGCCATCCCAAATAGCAGCAGTTTGTGCTGCTGTGCCCTGGCCTTCGAGCTGCTGGGTGAGAGCTGCTGAGGGCCAGGGCGGCTCTGTGCTGTCCCAGGGACTGGGTGCCCTTCCCACCTGGGGACACAAACCCTGGGCAGAGCTGGGGGAGCCCTGCAGGGGTGGCACTGTCCAGGCTGCGCTGTGACCCCGGGGACGTTGGGAGGGGACCCTGCCCTGCCCTGAGCACCGTGTTCACCCTCAGTGACTCCACACATGCACCTAATCATGGCTGAGTCCATCCATCAGTGAACAGCTCCTGAGATATTGCTTGCTGATCCCTGAAATTGTGCCTGGTGCTCCTGCAGAGCACAAGGAGGGTTGGCCCCTCCAAGGACACGGGCTCTGACGTTTGTTTTCCACCTATGGCTCCGTGGCTTTTCCCCCTCTTGGCTAATTATTGCAGTTCTTCTTAAATGATGCATTTGGTATTGAACTATGGATTTTAAAAAGTTTTTATGCTTGTCTTAGCTGGAAATATGTTCTGGCCTGACTTGTAATTCCCTCTGCAGCCTTGTTGGAGTCAGGTAATATACCTCAAATATGAAGTCAATAAAATTGTACTGTAAGTCACTGCAGATTTAAAGATTCTTTTTTTTTTTTTTTTCCTTTTAATGAACAAGAATCCCAGGCAGCCAGAAATAATTTCAAAAAATTCCAAGCTCTAATTCTCTAATTAAAAAAATCATTTAAGAATATCTTGGGATTTAAAAATATGCCAAAGGCTTGGCCTGCACAGGGCTGTGATGGGCAGGGGGCTGAGCACAGGGGCAGGGGTGGGAGTGGGAGCCAGGGCAGGGCTGAAACTCTGCTGCTCTGGGCACAGGTCACTGGGTGCAGGGGATTTTCCTGCCAGCAGGAACGCAGAGGGGGAACATCCATCCCTGTGCCTGGGAGCTGGAGCTCAGCCTCCCTGTGCCTGTCACGGCTGGAGCCACGTTCTGAGCTCCCCGTGGCCTTTGGGACCCTGGGCAGGTGTCACCAAAGCTGCAGCCAAATGAGAGAAGTGCTGGGAACAGCGCTGAGCGTGCCCAGAGCAGCTCCTGGCTCGGTGTGCAGCCAGGCTCCCTGTGATGGTGCAAGCCCCACTGAGCAGCTGGGCTGTCCGTGTTTCAGCCAACACCTCTGTGCTGGGGAGGAGAGCAGGGGTGTGTCAGGCTCTGACCCCGCCAGTGGCTTTCCCCCTGGGAATGTTCTGCAGGTAACACCACAGGAGGGTCGTTTGCACTCACCTTTAAGTGGTTATTCACACAGCCAAAAAACAGAGATCCAGACTCGTGTGTATAGATGTGTCTTGTTTGGGGTTTTATTTCAATGGCCTTTTTTTGGCTGCTTCTCCCAGCTCAGGGGCACCTGGAAATAGCATTCCTCTAGGGATGCACCTTCCTGAAAAACCATGGTGGGACACTTTAGAAATAATATTTGTGTTTAATGATTAATTCCACCCAATTCAGAGTTCCACTGACCTCAAGCACAGGTAAAGCCTTCCTAAGGAATGGAAGACATTGGCTGTGGTTGGAAGCATCTCTTGTGTTACGTTTAAGCTGGAAGTATTTAATTTAGAGATAATTTGAAATCATGTATTTTGCTTTAGAGATAACTTGGAGAGAATAATTCCAGTAAAAGGATCTGTGGTTATAGTACCAGGCTTGTTTCTTCAGAGCTGGTTATACTGATGGAGTCAAAGCTTATGCACTCTCATAAAGCAAATGAGTGATTCACAGGCTCCATCTCTGCACAGCGACTCTATTTATATGATCCCAGAAATTATATAAATACTGTGTTAATCATACATCTGCATTCGCTTTGATGGCAAGGCAATTATTTCTCCCTAGCACAGTCCCGTTCAGCGACTTCCTAATGCTCCAGAGAGTATTTATTTCAGAAAAAAATGCTGAATGCACTTTAAATGGTCAACACTGTATTGCCCACGCTGTCCCTGTCACCCCCAGGCAGGGACAGGTGTGTCCCTGCAGCTGGTGCTGCCAAGGGCTGGCACCTCCAGGTTCTGCCAGCTTCAGGGACAGCAGGGTCCCTGCACTGAGCTCACGCCGAGGGCTGCACCTGGGCAGGACAAAGGGCAGCCGGGGCCACACCTGCAGTTCATTCTCCTCTGTTCTCCTTCCCCTGTCCCCTGACAGCCCAAACACTGGTTAATGCCCCGTTTCCCTGCAGGCAAGGTTCTCGCTGCAGTCTGGGCTGGCAGAGCCCTGCTCCCTGAGCAGCTGGGCACTGCAGCCCTGGCAGGGACGCTGCTGCTGTCACTGCCACTGTCACTGCCAATGCTGCAGCTGCCTCCTGAGCCCTGTCCCAGCACGGCTCCTGCTGTCCCTGCCCAGCAGCCTGTGTGCAGCCAGAGCACCCCGAGCGCTCCCCCTGTGCCGCAGGTGCTGCCAGGGCTGAGCTGCCTGCACGGCTCCATCACCCCCCACACACGGGCTCTTTTTCCCTAAAGATGAAAAGAGCAGCTTCTTTAGAAGTTTCTTATTAAATGTATAATCTTGTTGAGCAAAACCATCTTGCTTTTAACTCGTTTTAAGGGCCTTGCATCGCATATTTGTTCATGCTTGATCTACAAAGTGCTTTAACTTTTGCAGAATTCCGTGGGTGTTGAGGGTTGTTTTCTCAGGATTTTGTCTTGGGGAGATTAGAATGGGAATTATTGCAAAGACAAAGAAAAGGTCCCAGTGCCAGGCAGGTTTTTCAGGCGTTTGTGGCCTCAGACTTTGCTGTGTTACCTCCTCACAGTAAATGGGTCGGGGCAGTTCCCAAAATCTGGGGTACAGATGGGACCCCACATGTGCTGGACTCTGGGCAGGGAGGAGGACTGAGGGTTTAGGCTGTGTTTTATTGTAAATTGAAATGTAGGACCTGGAGAATTGTGGCTCCCAAGCAGTGAGGGTTGCTCCTGCCTCCCCAGTGCCCCTCCAGGGAGCACCCCTTCCCCAGCTGAGGGCAAACCCCATTCCCGGCTGTCCCTGGGCTGGCTGCATTCCTGAGCTAATTGCACAGCAATTAAACAATGCCCTGTGCAGGAGATGTTGCAGTTGCAGTTCTGTCTCTTCTCGTTCACCATGCTGGGCTCTTGCCCATTGCCAGGATTCATCCCAACTCCATTTCTTGGAAAAGATCTCTGCAGGAGTGGGAGCCATGCACCAGGGCAGGCTCAGGCTCCCCCTCACAGGGGATTTACTGACAGCATCCTGCTTTGGCAAACAGGAATTTCAGTCATTGTGGCTCCTTAAAGGGAAAACAGAGCTGACACTTAGATCAAATATCTAGATTCTATCAAATACTAAGGTTGTTCAGGTACTAGTTTAAACTACTTAATCTTTATTACTTTTTAAATTTTTTTCCCCAGCACTAATGAATATCTCCCTAAACCCTTGGAATTCATACAATTTCGTATCTATTTTAGCCAGGCAAAAGCCTTTAAAAATATTCTCCTGCTATGTTAGGAAAGAAAAAAAAAAAAGAAAAAGAAAAAAAAGAAGAAAAACAATCTACCAAAGGACGTCTGTCGTTAGATTACTTCTGCAGCCAGAGACCATCTTGCTCTTAAAATATACCCAAAGCCCCTCTCAGTGAACTGTGTACATTCTGTCCCCAAAGATCTCAGAGCAGCAGTGACCTCAGGGGGTCTCTGGAAGAGAAGCCCTTTATGTCTGAATGGGTGTCCTGACATGTGATGAAGAGATTGCCATGGCAAATCTGCATTTCTTGCTGTAATCCGAGAAAATAAGTGAATAAACCACGTAAGTCTGAGTCATAGTTACTGCTGCTCAAGGCTGTAGTAAGCCCTTGCTCCAGCTGCGTGGCCAGAGCTTTTCTAATTTAAAATAATAATAATAATAGATTGTTAAATTCAAACAAGACCATTTAAATCCAGTTGTGCTCCCTTTGCCTTGCAGGTTTAGAAATGTTCAGTTACAAGGGGGTTGAGCACAAAGGAGCCCAACCCCAAGAAGCTGCTCCTGCAGCTCCCAGCACACACAGAGCAGCAGCCACGATGGGCCCCTGGTGCTGAACCCCCTTTCCAGGGGGAGCAATCCTCTCTCAGGATGAGAACAGCCAGGGAGCACTTTGCCTTTGGCTCTGGTGTGTGATGGTACCCACAGCAGTCTCCTGCTGGCGTCCCTGGGCGTGCCCTACCTCCACAGCACAGCCTGCTTGCAGCAATTTGCCCTCTCTGGGATGAGACCCTGCAGAGCTGCCAAAAACTGGTTAACCCTTGGAACTCTGAGGCACCAGGTGGAGAGAATCCTCATGGTTTTATGTAAAATGCTGGAGTTTTATTCCATTCCAATGGTCCAGTCCCAGGAAATGTAAAATCCAATATCCAGCTCAAGATATTCCATGATTCTGTGGTTCCAAGTGCTCCACAGCAGGGAAGGCACTGCTGCTCCCCCCGACCTCAGAGCTGCCCCCAGTTCTGGCAGTCCCTCCCATCCTGGGGCTGCTGGGTGTCCCTGATTTCCCTGTGCACTGGGATCCTGCAGGATCCAGCTGCAGGACTGCAGCTTCACCCTTCCCCTGGATGGCTGCAGTGAAGTGCAGAGCTCTGCTCTCAGCTGGGACAGGGACCGAGGGATGGGGATGTGGGCAGGGACCGGGCGAGCTCTGCCAGGCCAGAGGAGCAGTCTGGCCTCATCCAGGAGCTGGGAAGGTCTCAGAGGGCACAAACATTCCCCAGTTAACAGGCAAAAGTCAAGCCAGCAGAATGATTGGAAGGCTCTGGGTAGTGGCAGATTGTTTCTGGAAGCGGAGAAGTGGCAGGGTAATGGGAACGGCAGGTTTTCCTGGAATTCTGGATGTTGTACAAAAACAGCTCCTTTCAGACCCCGCAGACAGAAGCAGAATGAAATAGGGGGTTTGAGTGGAAAACTGCCAATTATTCCAGATTGTTGTGATAGTTTAGTGATTCACACAAGACTTTCGTAGACTGCTAGAGAGAACTCCTTCTCCAAATGCTCTTCAGGCTACAGAGCCTGTTTGGGAATAATGCACATTTGGAAAGAACCCTTCCATGCAGTTCTTCTGCTTCCTGAGGACTTCCAGTGCATCAGCAGGGTGGGCAGGGGGTGGCCATCACCTCTATGGGTAACCCCAGGGGACAGGACCAAGGTGGGGTTGTGGACAGCCCAGGTGTGCTGCTCACACCCAAGGCAGAGTGGGAGGAGTTTTACCTGCAGCTCTGTGGGTAAATGGAGGTAGTAGCAAAAGAGAAGCACTACATTGACTCATTTTTACCTTACCTAAACTTCTCACTAAAATATGTGAGTGATAGAATGTGCATGTGGCATCAATTCTGTTTTAAATGCCAAAAAATGTCTATACAGTTTATAGAAACCACAACAGATCTTTAAAACAAATGATTTTGGTGTTTTTTCTTTACAATTCTGCAGTGTTGGCAGTTTAAGGAATCTGAAAATTGAATCCATCCATCTGGCATTGGGAAAACAAACAACATATTTGTCTCTGTTCTCTCTTCACTCCAAAGCTTAAAGATGTGAAACACAACCAAGTAAATGTGACACGGGAGGGGAAGGGAGGGCTGAAATCCCTTACCCCTCAGGCTGTTAGCTTGAACAGGTTCTAAAGACAAGATTTGACTCATTTACCAAAATTCCTCCTTGCAACTGAGACATTTCAGAAATTACAGAAGATCTGAGAAGGGCAGAGAGTGTACAATCCCAGGAACTGATCCGACAGTACTGGGGTCGGAGCTGTCCTCTCAAAGCGAAGCTGTGTTCCCTGGCATGGAGCCACAGGGGAGACATGCACCCATCCTGGCACTCTTTGGCTCCATGGAGGCTTTTCCAAGCAGGGCAAACAGCAGCAGAGCTGCTCCCAGGTAATTGTGTGGGACACAGTGACCTGGAGCTGCTGACTGAGGTGGCCTGCGTGCTCCACAGTGATGCTCTCACCCTCAGCATTCACCACTCTCCTCCCCCACGCTCCTCAGCCATCTCAGGGGCTGATGGAGAGGTTCTACCATCACTCTTTCTCCTTCTGGGCATGGGAGGAATGACAGGAGAAGAGTGATGGCAGTGAGTCCAACTAGTCCCTCCACAAGTTGTGCTTATCAGGAAAATGCAACAAGCCACAGATTCTCTTCTTCCATGTGCAGAATAAAACAGTTCCAGAAATTCAGCTCCCTGTGAAGTGACAGTTCCCAGATTGCCTCAGGGCTTTGTGCACTTGGCTGTCCCTGCTTCCAGAGGTGAACAGGCTCTAACAGTTTAAGTCCATCAGGAAAGCTTTGGCTGTGGAGAGCAGGTCCTGGGGCTGTGTGTGCCGAGCCTGTGAGCTAGAAATCTGATGGACTGGGCTGAAGATGTAGCATCCTCTCAGGGTGAAGGATAGCCCCGATACTGCTTCCCTCTGGGAAGGTGCTCTGGCCTTCCACAGAAGGAATCACATCCTTCAGACCCTGATTATATTCCGAGGACAGCAGGCGGAAACTGAGGCTGTCAATTCTCCTTCCTGGGTTCAGGTCAGTCGGGAATGAATCACTGAGCACTTGCTAAATGAGAGAAACTGCAAAGAGTTAATCTTTATCAGAAAAGCATAAGCACACTTAAGTACACATCATGGCCACATTATTTCCATTAAATTCCCTCCTCCCATCTATAACCTTGGTCACATAATCAGGAATGAAAATCATTATCTATTTCATTCACATCTGTTAGTAATTTTTTTGAAACCTCCTTTTAATCTGATTAGAACATCTCCTCTAAACCAAACAAATTCTAAACTCAAGGCTAAAATATCAGGTTAGCTTAGTAATCCACAAAATATTTTCATTTTCTCTTTCTAATTGAATTTGCACATTGATCCACGTTACTGTTCTCCTGGCCATTGTTATCAGCTGTTTCCAAATGCCAGAGGTGTGTGATGCTCTGGGAACACACTGACAGCACACTGCTTTTCCAGCCCCTGCATCCCCTGTGCTCTGCCACCCCTCAGCTCCTATGAGGATTCTTCTCTGTACCCCCTGGGAACCTTGTCTGAGGTGAGCTCTTGGGGTGAGCCTGGCTCAGGGTGTGAAGGGACACCCCATCCCTGGCTCAGGGTGTGAAGGTGTTGTGAACAAGGGACACCCCATCCCTGGCTCAGGGTGTGAAGGGACACCCCATCCCTGGCTGAGGCTGTGAAGGGACACCCCATCCCTGGCTCAGGGCTGTGAAGGGACACCCCATCCCTGGCTCAGGGTGTGAAGGGACACCCCAGCCCTGGCTGAGGGTGTGAAGGTGTTATGAACAAGGGACACCCCATCCCTGGCTCAGAGTGTGAAGGGACACCCCATCCCTGGCTCAGGGTGTGAAGGGACACCCCATTCCTGGCTGAGGCTGTGAAGGGACACCCCATCCCTGGCTCAGGGCTGTGAAGGGACACCCCATCCCTGGCTCACGGTGAGAAGGTGTTGTGAACAAGGGACGCCCCATCCCTGGCTGAGGCTGTGAAGGTGTTATGAACAAGGGACGCCCCATCCCTGGCTCAGGGCTGAGAAGGTGTTGTGAACAAGGGACGCCCCATCCCTGGCTCAGGGTGTGAAGGTGTTATGAAGAAGGGACGCCCCATCCCTGGCAGTGCCCAAGGCCAGGCTGGAGAGGGCTTGGGCCACCCTGGGACAGTGGCAGGTGCCCGTGGTAGGAGCGGGACAGGATGGGCTTTCCAACCAAACCCTGCTGGGATTTCTGGTTCTAACTTTGGGGATGTCCTGCTGGCAGTGGCAGTACCGGTAGAAAGAGAAGGCAACTCGGGGCATTGTCTTCCCCTCCTCGCGAGTGTCCCCATTGCTCTGCAGGGCCTCAGGCTCGGCAGGCAGCGGGACACTGTGGGAGGAGCGGGCACAGGGAACGCGTCCGTGCCCTCTGCAGGGCTGTGCTTTCCTGGTTTCCCTGCCGGTTATTTAGAGAGGTCTCTCTCTCAATAAAAGCAGCCAGCAGTGCCTCTGGGGCTGCTCCCAGGGCTGGGCCGGGCTGGGCACCGCGGGGCCCGGGCTGCCGTGCCAGGGCCCGAGGGCACGGCCAGGAATCACCTGGGAGTTTCACTTTCGTTCTGCTGAGGAGAGCGCATGCTGCCAGGCGTTTCGCTTTGTAAAATCCCTTTCCAAAGGTAAAGCGGCTGAGGAGCCCGGCGGGAGCGGGTGCGGCGCTCCGAGCCCCGAGCCCCGAGCCCCCAGGCCGGCAGCGCGCTGCAGCTCGCTCTCACCCGGCCTCCAGCTCAGCCCTTCGGGGGCTGCGGCCATAGCAGAGTTTTGGCAGGGAGACCACGCCGTAAAGCTTTTATTTGCCTTTTGCAGTTGTTTCGGGTCCTGTTCCTTGTTAAGCAGTAATGAAAGAAGTCAAACACTGACCTTGCGTGTAAGCACTAAAGAGCCTTTTGGGGCACTGTAACAACCTCCGAGGACTCCTGTAGTTCTTCACAAGCCTCTATAAAGTTACTGTTCATAATCTGTTTTTTCCCTCCTCTCCGATGATGACTGAGTTATTTTAAATTAGTTTTTATTGGTTTATTAGTAAATATTTCTCAGTCCCATCCATTCATTGGGGAATAGCCTCTGACACTGCTCATTTAAGGTGCAGGTGTCCCTGCCTGTGGCAGGGGGTTGGATCAAAATCCTCTTTACTGCCCTCCCAGCCCAAACCAGTCTGGGATTCCCTAATTCCCCGAGCATTTATTTTGGCTTTCCCTAAAAGAAATGCACGCTGTGAGCACCCAGAACGCCCTGAGGAGGCTGTGCCCATGGACCTGGTGGCTGTGCCCGTGGATGCAGGGCCATGGCAGGGATGCTGGCACACCACACACCCCCGTGGGATGGCAGACCCTCTCCTGCAGACAAATGATGCTGCAAGGCTCAATACTGGACTATTCACAGCACCAGGGAGCTTCAGCTCCCGAGAGACGTGAGAAACTTTTGCAATAATTCCCAGCCAGTGCTGAGCCTCGAGTTCTCTTCATCTCTGCTAAACCCTATAAATCATCACACCTGCAGGACTTCTGCCATCACGCAGCCCCTTCGGCTGTGACAGCAGGGGTGTGGTTGGCTCCTACCTGCAAATTAACGAGGAGTTCCACACCATACCTGAAAAACCAGAGAAGACTTGTTTCTCAGGAGAAACATTTATTTTTTTTAGGAAGTTTTGCATTGATACAGGAGAGTCCAAACCTGCAGCTTCATTAGTGCCTCTAAGCCAATTAACCTCGCTCGTGTTCTCCTGGGGAGAAGTTTGCAAACTGAGGAGTTTCAATCCTGCCAGCGAGTCTGTGCTTGGGCAAAAGCCCTGGCTCCTCCTCGCTGCTGCAGCTGAGGGTTTCTGTCTGCAGGGTGAGTCAGGCTCTTGCTCCTCTCAGCAGGAATCTCTGATTTTCTTGTGCTGACACCCACAGCAGAACTTCATCTCTCCTTGCTGGGTTTTACTAAAAGGTCAGGCTCCTTCTCTGCTTTCTCGCCCCTTCAAGACAGCTTTCATGTCACACAAATTGAGCTGCCCAGAGAAACAGAGAGGATCCTTTCAAGGGTCAAAAAGTGGTTAAAATGTGGAAGCAAAAGGGAAGAAGAAATAGATCATTTCACAACTAAGTGGAGCCCCACAGAGATCTCTGCCATTCCAAATACTCATAAATGACTTGGAAAAGGAGAGGAGGTGGCAGGAGGTGGCAGGAAGTGACAAAGATGTCTGCTGAAAATAAATTATTCAAACCCAAAATCTAACTGAAAAGAGCTGCAGAAGTAGCTGACCAGTGTCTGAGAGAGTGAACAGGTGATCAAATGCCAGCCTGAATTTATAATGCCCTGAAGATTATAATGCACACAAAGAAAAGCAAGAAAAACAAACGAGTGTGTGCCATGACAAGCTGTAAATTAGATATTGCCACTGGAGATATGGAGTTCTTCTGAGACAAACTCCCCTCTGGCTTTCAGAAAAATCAACTGGAATGTTCACAATGGTGAGGGAAGGGAGAGAAAAGAGCTTTGTGTGACCATGTCTTGTGCAGTGTGTGTGCTTTGGGTCACCCTTCTCAGCAAGTATATCCTAGAATTAAAAGGTGTAGAAAAGACCAGGTAATAGGATTGGGGTAAAATAGCAGCTTTGGAGAGCACACACTCCTGCTGGATTCCGTGGTGCTGGAGCCAGGGCTGAGGTTCCTGTCCCTGTGCCTCTGCCCCTGGGGAGCTCTGTGACACGAGGTGTGACACGAGGTGTGACACGGGACACACATCCCTCTGCTCCCAGTCCTGGGGAGAGCTGCAGGGGAGAACAGGAGCTGCAGGGGGCTGCCTCCAGGCTATTTCTGAACAAAAAGTGGGAGAGGCCCTGCTCCTTGAAATATTTTAAGTGAGGCTGTTTCTGACAGAGCTGCTGCTTATTTACACTGAAGTGCTTCAGAGCCGCTCGCAAGTCTGGGTTTCAGTGCTGCTGGCAACACAGAAACTCTCAGGTGGCAACAAAACCACCTGTTCCGGAGAGCCTTGTGTTTCCAGACTGTTTAGGCTGTCTCCAAACTCATCTTTAAATAAGATAAGACAATATGATTTTCTTTTTGTTTGTTTTCTCTTTTCAGCTCCAATTTCTGTGATGTCAGTCTGATGACAAGCACAATCCCACAGAGGAAATACCTTAGAAAGTCTTTTGCTTTTTTATAATATCTTCCAACTAAATCACAGAAAATGCCCACTTAAAACAGCAGTGCTTTGAAAGTTATATCCATGTAAATATTGGAACAACAAAACACAGGGAGTAAAGAGCTTGGAGCTCAAAGGATAAGGACAATTAAGCTCTTTTTCCATAAGAAATTAAAAGATCGAGACCTTGCATCAAATTAATTTCTACCACATTCCCTTCTTGTCTCCAGAAAAAGCACTTTAATTTTTTATGTCCCATCTCCTTACCTAACTCCCTTTGAATTTTCCCATTTTGGGCTTGTAATATTTAGGAAAAGGTTTAAAAATCCTTTCTTCATACGGAACTCATACTGCAAGTCCGAGAATCCTTCCCCTTGGCCCCAGGGATTGCCTCAAGCTCTAATTTAGGAGCCATCCCGGGTACTAAACGTGGCAGAGTTTGGAATTATGGGTTCAGTTTGAAGAGGTACTATATCTCTTGCTGTAAGGGCAGATGTTTTAAAAGGCAAGTGGCGTTTCATAAAACACGCTTTTAGTGGTAACATTTTTGTTTTGTTCATACCTTTACTTACATATTTCACTCGTGAGTCCGAGCTGAACACTCTGCCAGTGTCACAGCTGAATTTGTTTCATTAGTGAACCCAGCTGCACATAACTCTGCTTTATTGCTGACAAGCCCTGGATTTATGGAACGTGCTTTGAAATCACCAGCATGGGGAAGTAGGACTTGCTTTAAAACAGAGGAGGTGTCAGCCTGCTGTGTGGTGCACTTCTGCACTGGATCTGCCATGGGGGAGTCCCATGGGAATGCAGTTCCAGAGTCCCTGGGAATACACAGCTGTGCCCACTCTGGTTCAGCCCTGCCTTGGCAGCGGTGTTAAACTGCCCCTCTGCAGCAGCAGCACCACCGCAACATTCCAAAACAAACAAAGGAGCTCCCAACACTGCTGTTCATCGTTTCTGCTTGCCTGGGCTCCCTGCACGAGGCAATTCATGGAACTGCAGAGCCACATCAGGCCCTCATTGATTCATCTGTCCAGGTAGCTTCTCCCTGTCCCCAAGGACAGCTGACCCAGGGCGACCCCAGGAGCTGCCATCGGGTCTCTGTGACGCAGGGAGCCCCTACAACCCCCCTGCCTGTGAAGGGGCTGCCTTGGCAATGCCACAGAGCCCAGGCTCCACTCAAATCTGTGTGCCACTGGCTACTGGATTTCAGCAGGCATTGTGCTGCAGGAAAAAATAGGGCTGCAATCAAAGGTGGTTCTCTTCTTGCAGGCATCCTGTAATTAGCTCAAGTTTTCTTTTTTTCATAGAGAGGTCTTGATGCATAAACCAAAGGTTTCCTTTTCCTTACATGTTGTTGCCAGATGTTTCTGCAAAGCTTCAGAACAACAAAGTTGTTTGTGTGTACTTGCACATGACTTCACTCCATGCCTGTCACAAAGTGCTCCTCCTCCTCCTCATCAAGTAACCCAATTAATTCCTCTCCCATTGCTCCGCTCCATTTCTGACCACTGCATTTCATGGTCTGTCTGTCCCAGCACCTTGGAGTTTCAGCCCTTTGTCAGATCCCACAGGAATGGGTTGAGCTTCAAGGTCCCTTCCAAGCCAGGCCATTCCATGATCCTTTAGGGGAAGGAACAAGGGGATTCAGGATGAAACAGATCAATACATGAAAAGAGGAAGGAGGTGGGAAGGAGAATGTCACAGAGGGAGAACTACAGAGTGGTTCATGTAGAAGTGAAGGACCTGGTGGGAAATCAAAGCACAAAATAGACCACAGCAGACAAGGGCTACCCTGGGAAATACAGGAAAAAACCTGGTAAAAATAGGAAAAATACCAGGAGTCATTAATGCGAGGAGGAATTAGGAGGGCATGGCCCAGCCCCTCCATGCCTCACTGTGTCTGCCATTGCCACAGCTAATGGCAAAAGCACCCTTGGAGTGAGCTCAGAGCCAGGAGCCTCCCCTGACAACCACGTGGAGGATGCTGTGACGTCCTGCTGGTAAAGCAGCAGCTCCTGAGCCGTGGGAGCCACAGCTGGGGAACATCCTTATCCCATTCTGGCTTCCCTGCAGAGCTATTGACAGGCTGCAGGCACTGGCTGAGCCACTTTGATGTATGCTCAAGAATTAAACAGAATTACTCTCAAGCTGATAGGAAACAAAATGCAGCTCCTTACAAGGCAACCGAGATCTTCAGAGATTTGGGCTTGGGAAGAGCCTTAGACACTGGGCATGTCACTGCCCTTTAGGGAGACAGCAGATTGCAGAGGGAGGAGCAGGATGCAACTATAAAACTCTGTTTTACATGAGCTGTCTGAGGCACAGCTATGGAGCTGGCATTTCATAGGAAAAGGCAACACAACCCTTACTTTTGGAAGTACTTCCAAGTAGGCTTAAGGACTTTAGGAGTTGTTATGTGTGGAGTCCATACAGCCTTCATTCTGTAAATGCAAACTCTGATCTTTCCCCGTGTGACTCCACACTGAGATGCTTCCTGTGGCCCACGTTCTGCATGCTCCCTTCTGTCAGATGTGACAGGATCTGCTTATCTCCAGGTGCCCCCATTGTCCATGTTGACCCCAGGCAGATTTATGTCAGCATCTGGCAGCCATAGGAGTTCCCTTCAGATGTTCTTTCTGACCTTTGGAACGCTCCACACAAAGCTCAAAGTGGTTCCTGCTTCCATGAATTGCCTGATCTCCTCAATGAAAGCCATAATTATGTTTTAATGATTTAATAATATTCTCCACTTCTATATTTTAAAGTCTATATTTAGTGTTGTTTAAGGTCAAGGCTCATTATCTCCGCAGTATTATTACATTGTGGCATAGGAATGTGCAGCCATTTATAGATTTTTGAAATCTGTAGTATGACAATTGGCACCACTCTCCCTGTGGCTCCCCAGAATTCCTGGGGCTCTGGGGTCCCACCAGACCTGCACTTACTTGAAAAAAAAAATCACGAGTTTTTTAAAGCCTAACTTACTCCATGCATTGATAAAAACTAGCAAAGATGAGTTGTATTTAACTCTGACCATCATCACATAACACATTGGAAGTTATTCTGTATTGGATACACGTTAATGCGGTAAAAGAGCCAGAACACACAGCCTATCAGCTTTTACATTACATTTATTTTTACAGTGTAGGAGTGTCCTAGGGAACACTTGTTTCCGAAGGAGAGGTGGTTGGTTGGGTGGCTGAGCCCCAGAGGGCTGTGTGAGAAAGGTCCGTGCAGCTCCAGGGCAGCCTCGGGCACAGGAGCATCCATCCCCCGGTCACTGCCCCCGGGACGCTCCGGGCTGCCCCCGCCCCACGAGCACCTGGAGAAGGGCGAGTCTGTAACATTCTTTTCCCAGTGTTATAGAGGCAGAAAACATCTGATTTTTTTTTTTTTTTTATGCTCCATTCAATAGAAACCCTTTAAAGGGACCAGAGCTCAGGGACAGAATCCGGTGCAGAGCCGGCGCGGCTGCAGCGCCGTGCGGAGCGCGGCCGGAGTGCGGGGACACACTGGGAGTGCCACCAAAAGGGCTGGCACTGAGAAACAGGAGAAACAGCCCTCGGGAGAGGGGCACCGCTGTGGCCCTGTCAGAGCCCCCTGCACACAGCCCTGCCCCAATGCCCGCAGCGAGAGCCGAGCTGGACGCGCCCGCTGCCCCCAGCGCCGCGCTGAGCCCCGGGCTGGATGGATTCACAGGATCACAGCACGGCTCGGGCTGAAAGGACCTAAAAGTCACCTCATTCCACCCCCTGCCACGGCAGGGACACCTCCCACTGTCCCAGGTGCTCCCAGCCCCAGTGTCCAACCTGGCTTTGGGCACTGCCGGGGATCCAGGGGCACCCTGTGCCAGGGCCTGCCCACCCTGCCACGATAGAATAAAAACTAAAATCGGGTTCTTTTGGACCAAAGGTGACATTAAGATAAAGAATTATTCATTAGAGAAGGAGTGTTCTCCCCATTACTGTACAAACCCAGCTGTAATTAAGCATCTGAACGGGTGTTTATAAACAGATGTTCTCATCTAAAAGTCTTAGAAATAAACAGCTTCATTATTCCAGTTTCCCCAGACTACAGAAGGAGCTACAGCTCTCCTCCAGGCTGGTGTTCTCCCACACGTACCCTAATATTTGAGTTCCCCAAATTGCAGGGGTAAGAAGCACCCCCAAGTGCAGGACAGTTTCTGCAGCAGGACGTTCACAGAGCAATAGTGTAAATTTCCCAGGTCGCAGCAGCGCTTTGGGATTTCATGCTTTGAGAGACATCATTGCTTTTATTGAACAGCCAAGACCTTTGCAACAGCCCTGCACTGGTGACAGAGGTTTCACAGTCTCTGTGAACACTCTGACTTCTGCTATTCCAGTTCCCTTGCATGGGAAGAAGCGTTTCCTGAGAGCTGTGAATCCATTGCATCATTCAAAATGCACTGCAAGACAGTTTTGAGGGCTGCTTTAAACACATCTTTCAAAAATGGGGAAGAGCTACAATTTTTAGAACCATTTTTCATAACTTGTGGGGGGAAAATAATGTTAATGTAACATTTTGTGCATGTGTTTTGCATTTTAAAAGTAAAACAACAGCTCCCAAAAGTCAATGTGGCCTGAAAAAAACTTATAATTTAAAAAACACCAAGAAGGTATATAATTGTGCTGTGAAATCTATCTTGTCCAAGCCTCTGCCAAGGCAGGGTCACCTGGAGGTGACACAGGAACATGTCCAGGTGGGTTTGGGATGTCTTTAGAGAGCAAAACTCCAGCCCCTCCCTGAGCAGCCGTTCCAGTGCCTGCCACCCTCCGTGGAAGGAAGTTCTTCTTTGTGTTGAGGGGAAACTCGTTGTGTTTGAGTTTATTGCTCCTTGTCCTGTCACTGGCACCACTGAGCAGGGTCTGGCACCGTCCTCTGTCAGCCCTTGGAGATGTTTGTATGGATTGATGGGATCCCTCTCAGTTTTCTCCGGACTAACCCAGCGCAGCTCCCACAGTCCCTCCTCGATCAGAAAGATGCTCCAAACCCCTCAACATCTTCGTGGCCTCCGCCGCACCCTCTCCAGTAACTCCTTGTCTCGCCCATAGAGCAGAGCCCAGAGCTGGACATGAGCTCCAGCCGTGCCATGCCAGGGCCAAGCAGGAGCATCTTCCCTGCCCTGCTCTGCCCTGCCCCGCTCTGCCCAGTCCTGTCCACTCTGTCCTGCTCTGCCCAGCCCTGTCCACTCTGTCCTGCTCTGCCCAGCCCTGTCCGCTCTGCCCATCCCGCCCTACCCAGCTCTGCCCCTCCTGCCCAGTCCACTCTACCCAGCTCTGCCCGCTCTGCCCTGTCCTGCACCGCTCTGCCCGTCCTGCCCAGCCCTGTCCGCTCTGCCCGCTCTGCCCTGTGGTGCCCCGCTGTGCCCGCTCGGGCCCGGCCCGGCTGCACTTTCCCGTCTCGGCCAACAGGTCGCACCGTTCGCCCTCGGCTGGGGCTGCCCCGGAGCCGGGCGGCGGCGGCGGGGCCGGAGCCGGGCTGGGCACGGCGCAGCAGAGCCGAGCCGAGGCGAGCCGGGGCGCGGAGCAGCTCCGGCCGCGGCCGCCCCTCGCCGAGCCGCTGTCTCCACTCCCTCTCCACGTCGGGGAGGCGGAGGGAGGGAGGGAGAGAGGGAGGGGACGGGGAGGAGGCGGCCGCCGCCGTCCTCCATTTTGTGGCGGGGGCAGAACCGCCGAGCGCGGCGCTGCCCGGCGGAGGGACGGGGCGGGGAGCGCGGGGGGGCGAGGTCCGCGGAGCAATTAGCGCTAATTAACGGAGGGGGCGCCGCGGCGGCGGGCGGGCGCGGGTCAGGGTCTGGGGCCCGCGGGAGGAGCAGCGGCAGCGGCCGGAGCGGCATCGGCGGCGGCGGGGGGAGCGGTGCTGCCGCCGCTGCGGCCCCGAGGGGCGGCTGTTGACCCCCCCAGCCGGCTGCAGCCCCCGCCGCGGGGCGCCATGGCCGTGGGCGGCTGAAGGAGCCCCAGCGCCCTCCCCCGGACGAGGTAAGGGCGGCGGGGGTCCCGCGGGGGCTGCGCTTCCCCCGGGAACTTGCCGGGGGGGTGCGGCGGTCCCCGCAGGAATGCCCGGGGCGGGGGGAGCCGAGCCGAGCCGCCCCCGGAGGAGCCCGGGGCGGGACGGCAGCGGCGGCGGGGCCGCCCCGGCGGGGCGCGGGGACCCCCGGGCCGGGCCCCCGGTGTCCGTGTCCCGGGGGAGCGGGGGGCGCGGGCGGGGAGCGCGGCCGAGCCCCGCGCGGGGCTGCTGCTGCTCGAGTGGGTGTGCCAGGAGACGGCTCAACAGGTCCCGACACATTTCTCTGAAAACTGTACTTTGCAAAGGCGATTTTATTGCAATCCGGCGGTTTTAAGTATTTGCAGCGTTTTCCGCCCTTGGGCAGACTCTCGCAGCTGATTTTTGACACGTTTCCTACGCTGGATGATTCGCTGCCTTGTTTTTTTTGGGCGTTGGGGGAATTGTCAAATGAAATGACTACCTTTTCCCTCCCCTTCGTGTAAAAAAGGAAGAAGGCAGCGCTGGAGGTATTCTCGTGTTTTCTGTATTTTTTTCCGGTCGCTGTCGGGTGTCCACCTTAAGCAGCGCAGCAGCGTTCGGGGTACCCGCGCTCCGGGCTGCGGCTCCGGGGCCGCGCTCGGCGGGCAGCGCGGACGGGACCCCCGCGGCCCCGCTGCCCGGAGCTCCTGGCGCTCCGCCGCTCCCGCCCGGGCCACCTTAAGGCTTTACACGTGGGGCCTTTTTGCCGCTCGCAGCCTTAACTTTGCGCACAGAAATAGCGGCGGGGCCGGGGCTGTGGCGGTGTCCCCGAGCCCGGCGGGAGGGGACAGGCTGGCAGTGCCCCCCGGACTGCGGCAGTGCGGGCTGGGCGCTGCCGGGGGAAGGCCGGACACCGTGTCGGAAGTTTGCCGAAGAATTTACAGTATTTCTCCAAATATTTATGCTCTCCGCTGAAAAAAAAAAAAAAAAACCAACCAACAACCATGTAGCAAATACAAACATCTGAAACTTACGAGGTTTGTTTTCAGTGTCGGGTGTGTTTGGAGAGTAGCCGTGAACGGGTAGAGTGCTGGAAGCTAATAAAAATCCTGCTTTATTTTTAGCTAGATTTTATTTATAAATTTGAGATGTATTTAAAGAATTATGCGGGGTTTACTATGAGACGGGTGGGTTGCATTTTAAGACTGAGCCCGTGCAAAGGTGGCAAACGATGTGTTTTGTGGTGGGGAGGTTGAGTCCTGGGGAATGCCAAACCACGGAGGTGCCGCCTCTGGGAGCTCCAGACCTGCTCTGCAAGGGGAGAGCTGACTTGGAAAGGTGGCAAATGTCCTTTTCCCCTCCTCAAGGTGTAGTTAAATACAAGAGAAATTTACCTGGCAAAATTTGTAAACTGGGTCCTTTAACAATTCTTACATTTCCTTAGTGCTGGGATGGGTGACAGAGCTGGGGAGTGCGTGCACAGATGTCACGTGCTGTAGCTTGATTCCGAGTTGTGCGCTGGAAGACTTACCCCTTCCTCCAGGTTTAGCAAAGCTTTAAAATACATAGTTCCTCCTCACTAGACAGAAACCAAAACCTAAAAGCCCCTGAAAACAAGTGCAGTGTGTCTGAGAGACATGGCACATGTCAGGCCAGAGCGTGGTGTGCCGTGCCTTCGCTCTCAGAGCAGCTGAGCCAGGTTTGCCAGGTGAAGGATTTAGACTTTTCATTTTAAAGCTTTTATTAACATGTCCTTGCTGTGCTGACTTTGACTGCTTCTCGTCTTTTTATAGTTAATGGTAAAGTAATGGATTCCAAAGAATTGCTTAACCCGTTGGATCAAGATGAAACCAGGAAAAATGCACTCATCAGTACCAAAGGAGGGATCGTGATGGACTTCCATCCACCCTTCAGGGGTGGAGCTACTGTCCAAGCCCCTGTGTCTACATCTCCTCTCCCTGCATCTTCTCAGTCAGATTCCAGTCAGCAACCTGCTTTGGCTGACTTTCCAAAAGGATTAGGAAACAATGTGCCTCAGCCAGACCTTTCCAAGGCAGTGTCGCTCTCGATGGGACTGTACATGGGTGAAACAGACGCAAAAGTGATGGGAAACGACCTTGGATTTTCGCACCAGGGCCAAATCGGCATCTCTTCTGGAGACACGGACTTGAGGCTCCTGGAGGAAAGTATTGCGAGCTTGAACAAGTCCTCGAGCCTGGCCGAGGACGCCAAGGGAACCGCGTCTTCTGAGGTGCCGCTCGAGCCGGATTTCCCAGGCATGGCCAGGCGCAGCATCCCCGCGGAGCCGGGAGCTGCGGTCCAAGGCCAGGTGGGCTCGAATGGCGGCAACTTGAAGTTGTTCTCTGAAGACCAAAGCACCCTGGATATCCTCCAGGATTTGGAATTGCCGCCGGTGTCGCCGGGCAAGGAGCCCAACGGGAGCCCGTGGCGGCTGGACCCGTTGCTCGATGACGGCGGCTTGCTCTCCCCCATATCCGCGGACGACGCCTTTCTCCTGGAAGGAAGTCTCGGCGAAGACTGCAAGCCTCCTCTTTTATCTGACACTAAACCTAAAATTAATGACCGTGGTGACCTTTTACCCAGTTCCAAAATGCCAATGCCTCAAGTGAAAACAGAAAAGGAAGACTTCATTGAACTGTGTACTCCCGGCATCAAGCAGGAAAACATGGGCCCGCTTTACTGCCAGGCCAACTTCTCCGGGTCGAACCTGCTGGGTACGAAAGTCTCGGCCATCTCCATCCACGGTGTCAGCACCTCTGGGGGACAGATGTACCACTATGATTTAAATACTGCGTCGCTCTCTCAGCAGCAGGATCAGAAACCAATTTTTAATATCATTCCATCTCTTCCTGCCGGGTCAGAAAATTGGAATAGGTGCCAGGGATCGGGGGATGAGGCATTGGCTCCGCTGGGAACGCTCAACCTCTCTGGCAGACCTGCTTTCTCTAATGGCTATTCAAGGTAATTAGTTTGTGTTGCTCTTTATTAAAATGCTACAAGTGTGTTTAGCACAGCTCCATGCATGCTGGTTTGTTGCCTGGGCTTTTTTTCCTTTTTTTTTTTTTTCCTTTTCCTTTTGGTATGTGTGATGATCAGACATCACTGGGGAGTGTTTATCCCACAGTACAGCAACTACAACTACAGCAACTACTCAATTATTGGTATTAAAGGGAAGAAAACTTGAGAGGAGCTGGCACGGTCTAAAAAGTAAATAAATAAAAATAAAACTTCCAAGATACAGCCTAGAGGGAAAATCGGGTATGTGGTGGCAGGATCCATACACAGGCAGTATGGGAGGAAGTATTTAAATGTATACAAAAGCTCGTTCGTTCCCAGGGGTTAGAGGATCAATCACTGTGGGCTTTTTTTCCTTCCTAGCATTACTTAAATGTTATGCACAAAAATAACTTGGTTGCTGGGTAAATTTCTAGAACTACATTTAAGCTGAACTTGAGTTTTCGCTGTGCTCGGTATCGCATTTACCTTACATGGACAAGAAGATTCCGAGTGGGAAATACTCAGCAGCTTGTTCAATAACTGCCTTTAAAGAGATAAGAGTATTTGCAGTCGGGCTTAAACACACCTGGAATTTAACTGCAAGTAGAACGGCAGGAGGGGATGTGGGGAGCCGGGTCCCGTCCGTGGCCGGTGCCTTGGTGGGTGTGTTTCCTGGAGTAGTGCAGAGGTGCAGCTGCTGCAGGGAGGCGCTGCTGGAGGAGCAGCTCTGGGAGGGTTTTGGGACAGCTCTGGGATAGGTGTGCTTGGCTGGAATGGTTCTGGTTCCAGAGGAGCACCCAGCTGTGTGTCTCCCTCAGCTGCTCTGTGTTCAACAACTCTCCATGAGCAGCGTGTGGCCTCCACAGAAGAGGGGGACTTGTGGAGTCTGTTAGAAAATGGCCCTGCAAGTGCCTATACAGAAACCTGGCATTTGTAGGCTTTTAATGAAGGATCTGGTTTGACATTCCGGGTTTTACTGCTCTGCTGACAGTTGGATCCCCAGGGTGTTCCTGCCAGTCCCGGGGCTCTCCCTGCACGATGTTTGCTCCATTTTCCCATGACTGGAATGAAGTGTGTGAGGATTCCTTCTTTGTTTCAGGAAGACAACTTTTAGCTTGCTTTCATTCTCAGTTTCTTTCATAAATTTTGATTTCTGTTGTAAATGTTTTCTTTTTCCTTTGGAGCGTTTAAAGTTGTTTTTTTCTTTAAAGTGTTTAAATTTCTAATGTAAGAGATCCAGAAAAGAAAATCAGAATCTGTGGCTAGAATCCACCTTGATACGTGAATATTGAGCGTGTCTCACTATTTATTTCGACGGACCAGAAATGCTTTGTGCTAACCTTTTGCATAATTTGTCCAATTCCGTGTTGTCTTCAGTTTGTTTCGTGGGCGTTTTTTTGAGTTTATTTCCTCTGTTCTCACTGTATCTTTAATGATAATCATAAACTTTGTGTCAAAGCAAGAAATGACTCTGCATTGGCGGGGAGGCTTTCAGGGACAGTTGAAATAAGCAGATTCCCCGGAGGTGATGGAAATGTCACATTGGAGGGTAATTCCGAGGAGGTGCTGCCAGGCTGTGCAGTGCAGAGCCCCATGCGCTGGGGCGGCTGGTGTGTCCTGTGTGCCATCCTGGAGGGATGGGCAGCTCCTCCGGGCTGTGATCGTGGCAGGGCTGTCCTGGAGGGAGCGGGCGGGCAGGGGGAGATGCTTTGGGCTCTCTGGAGCTGCTTGGGGCAGGGCTGGCAGTGCCTGGGACAGCGCAGGGACTGTTCCGGAGCATCCCAGCGCCAGCTGCCTCCTCCTCTGCCCAGGGTTATCCACGCTGGGGCTTCAGCATTGACGTTCTTGCTTCCTGCAAGGTCATCTTACATTTTATTGCTTCCTTTTTGCCATAAGATAATGCTTTTTTTTTTTTTCTTTATGGAATGTGTAAAGAATTTCGAGGTGGCTCCTAGCTGAGCTTTGCATAAAAATGCATTATTCACAAGTTTGTGGAAACTGTTCTTACTTCCCAAGGATTTTTATACACTTCAACTACAAAGTCCATTTCTAAAAACAGCATTGTTTGGGTTTGCTTTATTATTTTTCTTCTATAACCTTCAGGCAAGTCCATCTTCCTTTTACAGTGTTTGAGGTATTAATGAACCCTGGGTTTGAAGCGGGAATTTTTTTTTCTTCTTGAACCTTGCCAGAAATATTTGGTCTAAACTGGGTTAGTTTAAGGTGATGTATTGTGGATTTGTTTGTTTTTCTTGCAGAAGACTTAACAAAATTGGCATTTGTTTTAGAAACAAAGGAAGGACTCTCTTGCCAGGTTCCCTTGGTCTGGTCTGGTTTTTTTTAGGTACTAAATGTGAGAGGTGGAGGCTGGGATTTTTGAGAAGCTTCAGTTTCTAGGAGGAAATACTTTTTGGTGTTTGTAGAATTATTTGTCTGCTAATAACATTTCAATTGTGGGCTGAACATAGGGGAAGAAAAGCTGCAGCTCAGCCCTGGTGTTCAGGTTGTATTTAATCTGCCTGTTTAGTGGGAAACCTGGAATGTTGTTTTCTGTCCACTCGGGCTGGAGCTGTTGTCGCGCCATTTCTGAGTGGTTTTGCTCCTCCGGGTCGCCCAGCCTGCTGGCTTTAATGAGACAGGTGGTGATCAGGCCCAAGAAAACCAATCAATTGCAGTGACCTGCGGGAGGGATCCGGGAGTTAACGAGCAGAATGCAAACTTCAGGCATTTGATTAACGGGAACGAATTGGCAATAATCAATGAGCTGCTGCTGGTGGAAGAGCCAGCTGGGGCTTGTGCTGAGCTGCTGAAGCTCTGAGCTGCAGCTCCTCTGCCTCCAGGTCTGAGCAGGGGGAGGCTTTGGCTGGGCTCGCTCGGGGTCTCCCCTCGAAGCAAACGCTGTCCATGAAGAGGGTGGACAGAATAAAAGGGAGGAAGAAGTAGGATAACAGGCATTTTACCTTAGATTGTCCTCAATGGCAGTGAGACGGCAGCTGGAAGAGGAGCAGATCGTGCTGCAGTGCTTCACTGAGGAGCTGGAGGGTTTGCTGGCATCCTTCTGCGATGGGATGTTGCTGTGATTTATTACACAAACCCAGGGAGAACCGTTCCATTTCAAGGAAATGGTTTTAGCAACACACACTCGTGGGGCTCTTGCATGGTATATACATTAAATCCTTCACTCAGCTCCTATTGCTCTGACTTCCTGGAGATGTGGCTTGTTGTGGGGGGAGTGAAGGATGCTGAGAACCAGCCCAGCAATGCAGGGTTTGCTCCCACAGCCAGAATTCACAGAAACTGGGCCCCACTGGCAGTGTTATGGCTTCTCTTATTACAGTTGAAATCATTCCTAGTACTTAAGCTTGTGGGGGATAAGGATCATTAAGGAAGTTTAAGAAAGGGCAAGAGCTGAGAGAAGCCATTAAAGAGGAGGAGAGTCTGGAAGGAGGAGAAGTTTCGCTGGTCGGTCCCAGTCCAAAGCCTTGCTTCCAAAAGTTACCCTTCTGCCCTTCTACCCTTGGCTCTGTAACTGGGATTCTTCTCGGGCTCAGGTGCTGTGGGAAGGAAGGGGAAGGAAGGGCTGGTTTGCCAGCAGTGGTAAAGGTCAGTTGTCCGTTTGTCTTGCCGCTTTGTTTCCCTCGGCGGCTGGCCAAGGCCGGTGGCTTGGCAGGGCTGGCTGCAGAGCTCTCAGTGCTGCCTGACTCAGCAGAGGATAATGTATGGGATATCCGCAATCGGGGCTTTTTTCATCATTCTGCTTTGATAGAAAACCCAGGCATGGTATTTGGAGTGCTCAGGGTTCCAGCAGGCTGTGTTGTGATTTGTCAGCTTAATGCAGTACTGTACTTGGGGCTTTGACTCTGGAAGTGCATGGTGAAAAATCCAGTTGTTTTGGCAGAAAGGGGTGAATCAGGAACGTCCTGCAGAATGCGCTCTAAGGGGCTGGGGAAAGGTAGCTAGATAAATGAGAGGTCATGTGAGATGTAATCCACTTTTCCCAATTTTGGCTGATCCTTCCATGGAGCGCATAGCCAAGGAGGTTGCTGTAAGTCCAGTCCAAATGGTTAACTTCTGCAAATTTATTTCTCCTGACAATTATGTCTATTTTAAACTTAATTCTGGCTTATAAAGCAACCTTATTTTTGTTGTCCCTACAGTTTTTTTAAAAAATTTATCGCCACGGTTAAACCCCTTGTACTCTCCTGCTGCCAGTGAAGGCAAAGCTGTGGTTGAATGAGTCCTACTCACGAATCTTCCCAGAAATGTGAAATACAGGTATTATCCAACTCCTACATTGTATATTTACCATGCTAAGGATTACTTTAACAGTGAGCAATTTATCTTGGGGGAAGCAAATTTCCCTTTTTCCCTTATTGCTGCTCATTTTGGAAGTGAACAAGTGGTGCACATTCTGTGTGTATATGTAACTGCAGACTGGAATTATTTCTGCACTGTGCAAGGTTCCCAAGTCCTCTTTGGATTTGCATTCATTTTTGGGGTGGTTGAAGCCAGCCCGAGCTGCTGTTCCACCCCAAGGTGCTGCTGTAGTGTCATGTGTGCAGACTGCAAACAGTCCCCATGGCATCAGTCTGGGGGGAAAACAACATCCCAATAAAATCCTGTTTTCAATCCAAGTTACGGGCGATGGGAAAAGCTTTGTAGAGCTGTAGTTACAATTACTTTGGGTTTATCCTGTTAAAATAACTGTGAGCATCACCTCTGGGGTAGGGAAAGGAACCTGGAAATGCCTTTGTGAAGTGATCAGCTTGGAACTCGGGAGCACAGAACAAGTGTGTGTGCAGCTGGGTGGTTTCTGGGCAGAACACTTGGATGTGCTGAGTGCTGTGCACCAGACCCAGGCAGTTTGGGTTAAGCTCTCTTTGGTTTCCCAGCCTTTGTCTCACAGAGTCTCAAGTATACACAGATTTTAATCTTATTTGCTGAGGAATTAATGTGTGGCACTGTTGCATGTACAGATGATTGTTCTCATGGCAGGGATTTTCCGGCTGATTCAGTGCGGCGTGAGATCCATTGATAACCATTTGTAACAGCCCCTGGAGAGGGAGATCCATTGATGCCCTTCTGCAGCACAGCCTTTGCTTAGATAGCCCAGGCCCTTGCAGAGCAGGAGTTAATGCTGTTCTCAGTGCTGGGTTCTGGAAATACTGGTCAGATGCTGTCAGCGGATGGCCTCGTCCCCCTGGGACAGGAGTGAACCAGTACAGCTGGAATAGATGACACACGCAAAAAAAGAATAATTCCATCTCATTGTCTTGGCTCTGACTCCAGAGCAGCTCTGTTGGGCTATCTGTGGGAAAAAAACAAAACACAGCACGGACTGTTTCTTTGCCCCTGTGTGAGGTGTTACCAGTTGTGTCTGTGGCATTGCTGTCAGCTGCAGAGGGATGTCAGCAGAGGGTCACCTGCACAGCGTCAGCTCCATCCATGGGCTGGAGCGCTGGGTACCACAGGCTTGGGGGGCAGCTGGGAGCCTCTGGCCATGCAGCTCTTGCTGCCTGTGGGCAGGAGAAGCAGCAGGTGTGGGTTGTCCCCATGTGTAACCAGTCCAGCGCCCAGGTCCTTACTGGGGTGTGAGTAACTGTGTCCCCAAAGTGCAGGGTTGGGCTGGGAGGACAACTCGGCACAATTACTGTGTCTCACCTGGGGGTTTCCCTCCTTACCTCACCTTCACTCCAAAGAAGGTGTTGTGCCTGTGCCTCCCATGTCCTGGTCTGACTCAGCTCCCCAAACCTCTGCCATGGTGTGTCCTGCTGGGATTCCATCCCTGGCTGAGGCAGTGTGCTCTGCTCAAGCCGTGCCTGTATTGCTTGAAATAGAGCTATAAACACCCTGAGAAAGGGTTTTGCTCCCTGTCCCGTGGCCTGGCCTGCTGGCTGTGTTGCCTCTGTGTCCCAGAGGTGTCTGGCAGGAGCAGGAGGGGCAGCTGCAGCTCCTGGGGCTCAGGGAGCCTGGAGCTGGGCTGGAATGCAGGGGATGGACATGAGGTCAGGATTTCTCCCTGCTTTAGACTCCAGGACACGGTGTTACTTACCCAGGATATCATGTAGAGTTCTATAATCCTGGTGCCTTAAATCAATAATCACCACAATTGTCTGGATTTCTGGAGGAAATTGTGCTCTTCAGAAGTCATCCTGACATGGTGTGTGGGGAATGTTTCTGTACCAGCCCAGTGCCTTTTCAGTCCAGCCAGTGCCAGTGGGTCATCATTAAACCTCCAGGCTCCAGCTCTACCTGTGGAGCTCCCAGTCCGTGCTAAATCTTCCTAGAAAATGACAGTCCTGATGTACTTTGGAAATTAATATCCCACAGACTGCTGATACTTTCTGTGGGGATGCAATATCATACACAAGTTCCCCTTTTTGATCAAATATCTTGGTTTTTGTGACGTTGCAAATGTACTGTTGGGGAAGGAATTCTAAAATAATGATCATGTCTTTCTTGAATTCAGTTCGCTGCTACTGTAATTTAGTAAAGAAAACTAGTTTCATATTGGATTTTACAGTAATACATTCTTCATACTATTTGTAATATGTTTGTACAGTTACTGTGTGTCAGAAAGCAGCTGGAGATCATCAAATTTCTGCACCACGGTCACACAAGATTTAATATGAAACTTGTGAGCAGCAGGGCGCCATTTACTCTCGTCTTGCTTTATTCAGACACTTCTTATTTCTCATTACTTTTATTTGTGTAGCTGAGTTTAAAGCTAGCAAGTATTGCTCAGGATGGGACTTTTATAAGGAAATGAGGGCACAAATGAGTAGTTTGCCTCAAAATACTACTTGAGAAACTCAGAAACACGCTGTAGAGTCAAGGAGGAGCAAATCATGAAGTATCATTGAAGTGTCATCTATTCTAGAAGCAAATAATGGAAGTGATTTCGCAGCTCCCTGGCTTGGTTTTCTTTTTTCCAAGAAACCTGGAAAAGGTCCTGTCATTGAAGATCCCTTGTGGTGCACTTCTGGGTGCAGCAGGGACTTGAGTCTTTTCTTAGGAGAAGCTTTGCAGGCAGTGGTGTTTTGGGGGGGTTTTGGTGTGTGTTCCTGTCCCTGAATGTTTGAATCCCTGTCCTGCTGGCAGCTCCCATGCAGGAGAGGGGCTGGAAGGTGGGTGACCTCTTTGCTCACAAGTGGGCAGCAGCTCGGCCGCGTCTCAGTGGTGAGAGGGGTGTGAAACAGGATATCTGGGGTCAGACATTCTGTGAGAGTGCTACAGAGTGAGGTTTCTCTCAGACAAGAGCCCTCCAGGCATTGCACAGCTCCTTTCCAGCTGTGTGAATCGGGTGTGACGGGGAGGGTTTCCATGGATCTCTCCTTCCCAGCTGGCATGGGGAAGGACAGGGCTGCTTGTGCTGGGTGTGCACCTGGCCTTGCTTTGGGCTTCAGCCCGTGTGGTGTCCCCTTGCCTTCCCCTGCCCTCCCAGCTGATTTGAGAGCACCACTTGGGCTTTGGGGGTTCTCAGGGACTTTCACTGCCAAACCCCAGCAGGTCCACTCTGCTCTGAGCCAGGAGTCTGGAATCTGTGACACAAACCAGCAGCTGATGCGGTTTATTTTTGCTGTCAGGGCTTGGAGAACCTGCTCCGAGGTGTGGTGCTGGGGAGGGATGTAGTGACAGGGTCTGGGAGGGCTCAGTGTGGCCGGGGAGCTGTGCCAGGGCCAGGCTGCCGGAGCTTTTCAGTTGGTCAGATGCTGTAAATTCAGAATGATGTATTTTAAACCAGCACACCTATCCACAGGCACGCTGTCCATTGCTGTGTACCCAGATATTTTTTCCTCTTGCTTATTTTTTTCCCTCCCGTAAGAGTTTCTGTTACCATTCTGAAGCAATAACTTCCTAAAGCCATCAGCAAGGTTTTGAATAAATCCGTGCTGAAAACATGCACGTTCTGCATGCACATGTGTGGATTTGTTGTGCAAGAATGCAGTTCAGGCTTGTTAACTTCAAAAACAAAAACCAAAACTAAATAAAGAAAAGAACTGACAGACTTGATAGTTTCATGTGGATTTCAGTTTGCATGTCGATTTCAGTTTCCTACTACCCGGCTGTTGTTTTCTCTCTTGTATTTTTTTTCTGTGGGTTACTTTTGCTACCAGGACCTTTGATGGTTTAATTGCCTGTTGAATTTCTGTTAATCTTGTGTTCCATACGAATTGCTCCCATATCAATTGTGCTGTCCCCATATGAGGGCGATGTAGGTATAATTAGACTCTTTTTTATAAAGGACTCTGCATCTTGGTTCTCTTAAAACATGGACTAGATTAGAGCATAAGCCAATATGAGAAAAACAGTTGTATCTGAAAACGGACTTGTTTTAAAACAGCTTTAGCAATAAGAAATCTTAAACTTCCATGTGCAGAATAGTTTTTGGATGCTGAAGATGTGTGGAATTTAATTTCACTTCACACCTTAATTTTAGTAAGATAATACATGTTTATCACATGTTTATTGAAATAATACCATACTGGGGGAGATACTGCCTGTTGGTAAGGATTGGCAGTGACGCCAGTGATGGCACTGGAGTCACCTTTGGGATTTCCCAGACCTGGCTTTTATTAAAAAGTCATTTCCAAACAGAATCATTTTGGTTGGAAAGGCCCTCCTGGACCTTTGAGTCCAAGCTGTGCCCAGTCCCCCCTTGTCACCAGCCCAGAGCGCTGAGTGCCACGTCCAGGTTGTTTTCTGTACCTTACTGGGATTTCCAGACATGAATTAAAATTAGTTTGTAGGGAATGATCTTACATCTTTGCCTTTTGATTAAAAAATTATGTAATCTCATTTGGGGGAGAAGGAAGACTTGGAATGCTTTTGGGTTATTTGCTTTGACCAAACAATCCTGATAAGCTTTAGGGTTAAAAGAAAGCGGCAGGTTAAATGAATGCTGTTGTTTGAAGCAGCACAAAGTGTAGCCACGATCCTGGATCCCAGATAGGCTCTCCCAGCTGGAATAGCGCTGCTGCTTTAATCCATACTTCAGCAAAGGCTTTTTCTCTGACCTACTTTGGCCCAGCCCAGCCCAGGCTTTTGAGAGCTCCCTTGGCCACCCTGGCTGTGGGGCAGGGTCTGAGTCCTGCCCTGCTGTGAGCTCCCTTGCTTTCATTTTCGTGTCGCTGTACCAGCTCTGCCCTTCCTGGACACGTGTTTCTGCTAAGCCCCGCACATCTGCCATTTTCTGAACTGAAAAGGAAGCTTCTCTGACACCTTCTTTTTTAACAAAACCCATCTAACAAGTTCTGTGCTGACTTGGTTTCCGTAGCTGGAGAAGACAAGTCTGTTCTCATGCGGTGCCAGGTGATTTGCAAGTTCTGTGCATGATTTGATAAAAAATCTAGTGCTGAAACTCCCTCATCTAAAATGTAAGTGTTGTAAGAACCCGAGCGCTTGGAATTCTGTATTATGAGTAGCAGAGCATTCCTTTTTCAGCTCTTATTGAAGGGAGCAGTTAATATTAGGATGCCTGCACGACAACATCCTGAGTCATCGAGATACTTGACAGCTACTTTCCAACCAGAGCAACTGGTTTGACTAATGAGCTTGGACTTATTTTATCACTTTAAAGATAAATCTTTAAAGACTCTTTTAACACGTTAAAGGTTGGGACATCTGATATTTTATTAAATAACAATCTGGAGGTTTCTGAGTCCACTTATTTTAGTGGCTGAGCTTGTTCCGTGTGGCAGATCAAAGCCCGGCTGGGGCTCAGGCATACCAGTGGGGAGGAGGAAGTGACTGGGTTTCTATTCCTGGCTGACCCCAGCCTCGGAACCGAGGAAGAGCTTTAAAGGAAATGCAGCATTCAGCTCTCTGAATCTTTCCAAGTATTCATAAGTGCTACCAGCACTGGCTTCCTGCGTGCAGCGTTTCAAGGCGTGGACATCTTAAAACTGTCCTAATTTCAAAATTAAACGGGGGGTAACAAGGGAAGCCCTAAAATTCATGGAAATAGCAAAACTTGCCATTCCAGATTTTATCAAAAGCTTCCAAGCCATCCTATTTTTACCTGGCAGGCAGCTCCGCAAGCCCCGGCAGGTGGGAGGCGGGTGGGGAGGGATGGCCAGAGCCCAGTGGGGCGGCTGGCACAGGCTCTGGGCCCCTTCAGCCTGGGCAGGGAGAGCTCTGTGGGACCAGGGCAGTGCCAGCCAGCCCTTGGGCTGGGTGCCTTTGCCCAGCAGACCTGGAGGAGCTGCCAGCCCTCAAAGATGGTGTCTGCAGGGACCCAGCGCCGTGGTGGAGCACCTGCAGCTGCCCAGGGGCTGGAGCAGGGAGGGTTGGGAGCCCAGCTCTGGCCCTTGGCGCAGGGCAGCCTGTAAACCTGTAAGGTCACTGAGCACGTGGAGGCTCTTGCGAAAGAGCTGCCCTTGCTCCTGGAAGGAACACATCATTTCTGATCCTGGGATATTCACATCACTGGCCTGGGCTGCTCTGAGGATGGCCATCAGCTGAAGTCCAGTCCACCTGAATTGATTGGAATTGCTTTTTCTCCTTCCTTTAAGACTTTGACATGACTCCTTGCCAGAGGCCATTTCAGAAGAAAGAACCAGCCCAACAACCCTGACAGGCTGTCATGGAACTGGGAGAGCAGTTCTGGGTGGGCTGGAGGGCTGGGCAGTGGGGCCGGATTTGGGGTGCCTGGTGAGGCTGAGGAGTGGCTGCTGGTTCCCTGTGGGTCAGCGCTGGGCTGGGGAGGGAGCGTGCACAGAGGGCTCTGGGCTGGCTGATCTGAGCTATTTTGGGTGCTGGGTGCCAGGCTGGAGAGCTCTGTGAGCGCAGAGCCGAGCAGAGGGAGCTGCGGCTGGAAATGCAGGGCTGGGAGCCTGGGGAAGATTATCTGTGCATTGCCTGCACAGGATGGAGCTCAGAGCTGGCAGCTGGGGCTCAGGAAGGGTTTGGGCTGTCCCTGATCCTCTGGGGACACCCTCAGCTCGGTGTGCAGGTGGATGAGGGTGTTTGTCACCAGGGAGGATGGAGGGGCAGCTGTGGCTGTGCTCCCATCCCAGCACTGCCCCTTCCCTCCTGCCTGCTCCTGAAGGGGCTCCCAGAGGACTTCTCTGCATGGGTTTGGCTCCAGTGCTTTGGCAATGGTCCCCAGGTGCCACCAGATAAGCAGCCAGAATGGAGGGGGGACAGTGGCAAATCCGGGGTGGTTGTGGTGATGTCTTCCTGCACAACACTTTTTCCTTTCCTCGTTTCTGATACTGGGATATACACGTTTGTGTATTCCCCCCACCCCCATGTGTTAAATTCTATACTTCATTTTGTCTTTAAAATTTCAAATCAATCAAGGTGATTATAGGAAACAGGCTCTGCCAGATGCTGCCTGGGAAAATTCCTAAGGGCTTGAAAGCCATCCTTCACTTCTTCCATGCTGTAGTCATCATCCCAGAGACATCTAGGAAATTAAAATCTTCTATTATAAAGATGGGTTACTCTGTCACACATATTGCTGTCAGTAGTTTCCCTGGCTGTCCCTGTTGTCCCCACACACTTTGGGTTGCTGTACCAGCTTCGAGGAATGTTCTTTTCACTCCTGTGCTGCTGCCACAGATGTGCCACCAAAAGCAGCCAGACCCCAGTTCGGCAAAAATCAATTTTTTTGCTAGTTTAACCGCAGGGAGATTGTAGTGAATAGAATGAATATCAATTTAATAGAATTAATACAAATTTGTAACTGAAATGTAAACTTTTGAAGTATTTTCTACAAACACAGCAGGAAAGAATTTTAATTGTTCAAGAAAAACGAGAACTTGACCATGTTCTATGCATTCTTATAGCATAGAACATGGTCAAGCAGTTTATTTTTCTTTATTTTCTAACTGCAATGGCTAGAGCTTGGTGCTCTCCCCTGTCTAATCATTCTTTCCCAGGGAAGGTGGTGATGCTTGTTGTTGCTGTGTTAGCAATGTGCTGTGTGGTTCAGCTCCCGGTTTGAGGGCGATTAAATCCGGGGGGTTTCAGGGGTGAGAGGAGGGGCTGCAGGGAGGAGCTGCCCTGCTCCGGCTGTGCCGGGGGTCTGCAGGGCAGGCCTGGGGGTGCCAGGGCGCAGATGCCGCCTCAGACGCTCCGTGTGTGCAGTACATTGTGTTTCTGCTGTACATTTCCCAGGGTGATGATGAATCTCAACCCTTTTCCCAGAATTGTAGTTTCAGTGAATAAAGCTGTTCTCGATGCCGGAGCGGGGAATGGTGTTGGGAATCCTTTGCCTATTTCTGCCCTGAGGGGGTTTCTAATTCTTTCCAGTAGAAAGTCATCGTGCAGATACTGCAGAGCATTAATTGCTTGGACTGAGCCTCACACAACATGTGAAAATTAGCGGTAATACAAACAAGCTGGCGGTGAGACGCTGCCCTGGGAGGCGTTGTGTTCAAATGACAAAATGACAATCTTGTGCTTTGGAGACCTTTGTGTGCCCATGAGTGAGACCAGGCTGGGAGCAGCTAGTGGCTCCATCCTCCATGGCTGCTGCTCTGCTCCAGGGCACGTTGCTTTGCTCTTGTTTCTGGAGCTCAGGCTTTCAGACCATTCCAAAGCAGTATTTTTTTGCTTTAAGCCAGTCTTTGGGCAGTGGTGTCCTCGCTGTAGGATGCCACAGTTGGTGCACTGAAGTGGAAGAGCAGAGCTGTGTCCCTGCACACTGGAGCAGTTTCTCAAGGAAGAGCTGTTGCACTGTTCTCGCTGCCCTGCACTACCTGAGCTGCTCCTTCTCACAGCCTGTCTCTGGGCCTGAGCACCTGAATTCCTTTGGCCTCTTTGGACCCGTTCTAACCAAACCTGTTGGTTTGTTGCTGTTATTTTCCGTTCACGGAAGATCTGCAGAACGTTATTCCTTTCCTCTTTTTGCAGGTGTCTGAGCTGTCACCTGCCTTTATTAGTGCCTTTGCAGCATCATGCTCATCAAGCTGCTGCTGTCTGGGGAGGGGCTGTGTCTGTTACATCCTTCATCTCAAAAAGTAGAGTCAAATATTTGTTGATAATTTTGTAGCACTCCAGCACTGACACATTCACCTTTTATTTTGGACCCTGTGTTGGTGAAGTCTCTACTTTGTTTTTTATTGTTGCCAGCACAGTGAAGACAGGATCATAGAATGGCTTGGCTTGGTTGGAAAGGACCTCAAAGCCCATCCAGTGCCACCCCTGTCATGGGCAGGGACACTCTCGACTGTACCAGGCTGCTCCCAGCCCTGTCCAGCCTGGCCTTGGGCTCTTCCAGGGGCAGCCACAGCTGCTCTGGGTACCCTGTGCCAGGGCCTCACCCAAAATCCCATCTAACCCTTCCCTCTGTCAGTTTAAAGCCTTTTCCCAGCCCTGTGTAAAAAAGGAAAGCGCCTTTTGTCTCCTTCTAAGTAACCTTTTGCCAGTCCAGATCTCAGTTTTCAGGCCAGCCAGTCTGGGTTTTGCAATTGCCTTTGATAAATAAGCAGTGTCTGGGTTTGCATTTGACAGGACAGGCATGTTGGAATTCACTTGGTGAAGCCTTTTGCCCAATGAACACTGCTTCTTCTTCTCCCTCGTGATGCCTTTTTCTGCTAAATCACCAGCTGTGATTATATCTCTTACCATATGCAAATTTTAAATTTTCTGTTATGAAACTTGTATTTACTTAGATATCTACTTAGGTATCTACTTAGATTAGAAGGCACATGTAGAGGTCTATATTTGCTGTTTAATATTTTTAGAGAAGTAGCGTGCCGGTTTGGTCTCGGGGTAGACATGCAAATGTCAGACAAACCCTTTGAGTCACAGGTCTGAAGGCTGTTGGTCAGTCCCAGCCTGTGGGACAAGATTAGAGTGTCTGGCTGCGAGAGATGGTCGAGGACCGAGTCTTTTTCTTAACAAACCAGGGGTTTTGTAACTGTCCACGTAAAGGCAGGGGGGAGCTCAGCCACGCTCCCCTGCCAGCTCCTTATCAGCTCTGCTGCAGCCTGTGCCTCTGGAATCACAGAGCAGGATTAGCTGGGGCTGACGTGCAGCTGCAGAGCCAGCCCAGCAGCACCTGGGCTCAGGCACCTTCTCCTTTTGTGGGCTCAGGAACCTTCTCCCTGTCTGGGCTCAGGAACCTTCTCCCTGTCTGGGCTCAGGCACCTTCTCCCTGTCTGGGATCAGGCACCTTCTCCCCGTCTGGATCAGGCACCTTCTCCCTTTGTGGATTCAGACACCTCTCCCTGTCCCCACAAACCCACGGAGCGCTTCAGGCTGGCCAGCAGCAGGACCTGTGTGCTGGCCATGGCTCCTGGGGCCTGGGCTGGGGCTGTGCAGTGAGCTGGTGTTCAGCTCACCCTGCCAGGATGGGTGCTGGTGTTCAGCCTGCCAGGATGGGTGCTGCTGTTCAGCTCACCCTGCCAGGATGGGTGCTGGTGTTGAGTTCAGCCTGCCAGGGTGGGTGCTGGTGTTCACCCTGCCAGGATGGGTGCTGGTGTTCAGCCTGCCAGGATGGGTGCTGGTGTTCACCCTGCCAGGATGGGCGCTGGTGTTCAGCTCAGCCTGCCAGGGTGGGCGCTGGTGTTCAGCCTGCCAGGGTGGGTGCTGGTGTTGAGCTCACCCTGCCAGGGTGGGTGCTGGTGTTCACCCTGCCAGGGTGGGTGCTGCTGTTCAGCCCAGCCTGCCAGGGTGGGTGCTGGTGTTCAGCCTGCCAGGGTGGGTGCTGGTGTTCACCCTGCCAGGATGGGTGCTGGTGTTCAGTTCAGCCTGCCAGGATGGGTGCTGCTGTTCAGCCTGCCAGGGTGGGTGCTGGTGTTCAGCTCACCCTGCCAGGGTGGGTGCTGGTGTTCAGCTCACCCTGCCAGGGTGGGTGCTGCTGTTCAGCCTGCCAGGATGGGTGCTGGTGTTCAGTTCACCCTGCCAGGGTGGGTGCTGCTGTTCAGCCCAGCCTGCCAGGGTGGGTGCTGCTGGCAGAGCCCCTGCTGTCCAGGCAGCTCCCAGGGCTGCTGCCCAGGGTGGGACTGGCAGCAGCCACTCCTGCATTGCTCAGGGTCAGCAAGGGTCTCAGCCCAAAGCTTCCTGCTCTGTATGACTGCAAGGGAGGAGAAAGTGCCTGGAAAAGCCGCTGCTCCCTGTTTGTGAGGGCCAGAGGCTCTTGCCAAAGCCGTGCCAAGGCTCCAGCTCCCCTGGCACGTGGCTGGTGAGGCTGGGACCTGGCCGCCAGCACTGTGACTCCCAAATGAAGGTGCCATGGCAGTGTTCTGTGTACACTACAGGACTTGGCTTGTGGAATGTTTGCCAGCACCCATCAGCAGGGCTTTTCACTTGAATCACAAGATTAAGCTTACTCTTAAATAAGTGAGAGCTCTTGCAAGGAAGCAAACATCTGTGTGGTGTGTCTGCTTCAGGTGTGCATGTGCTCTGTGCTTGTGCTTGCTCAGGAGCAGGGAATCCTGAGAGCTGGAGTTCTACATGGGGGGCATGTACACAGCAGCATTATTTCTCTAGAATAGTATAATTCCTGCTTGTATCTAAATGCTCTTGCTGGTTGGATACCTAAGAGTTTAAACTTGACACTGGACTCTTTAATCACTGTATATATTCAGAAGTGAGTGTAGTAGCCATCAGCAGTGAATATTTTTCTTGTTGTCTGCTTTGTTCTTCCTTCCTCTCTGACCAGAAAACTTGGTTCTCGTTTGGATCCGTGGATGCACTCTGGAGTTATCAGTGGTTAGACAACAAGTAAACACGTACTGTACATGGGCTGCTGGCCAGCTGGCCCTGGCAGCCGGCAGCTCGGGACTTGCTTTCAGCCCCAGAAGAATGCCTGTTTGCTTGGTCATTTCCTTTCCTTTCAAACACAAAAAAATAAAACTTTTTTTCCTCCAATTAAATTGCTTTCCTGGCCTAAATATTGAAATTAGGGAGAGAGCTCCTCAGATATTGGGGCTTGGGCAATTTGGGAGGAAACTTTTGAGTTTGCACAGAAGCCCTCGAGGAACACTTACTGGGATGGGAAGTGACTGGGTTTGTAATTCATCTCTTTTTTTTCCCCTTTCTTTGTGGGGCAGTTCAGCGCTGAATTTCTCTCCCTGGCTGAGGTCTGCCTTGTCTGTGGCAGCTGTGCTTTCCCCCAGAGAGGTGTGGGGCACACAGAGCCCTCGAGGGGCAGTGCCCTGACCATGGGCTGCGTCCCTGAGGCTGAGATTTTCCTCTGCTTGGAAAATCCCCTTCCACAAGGGTGTTTTCTGCATGCTTTGAACTCCAGGGTGGAGAAGGCAACTCAGAACATGACCTGAAGCACCCTGGGACATAGCTGGCCACAGTACCCTGGTGTTTTGCACCACTGTGACTAGTTTTCATCCAATATTTGAGTGATCACATTTCTGTCACGTGCAGTTAAAAATGTCTGTGCTGTAAGCTGGAGAATAATTAGACTGAATGCATGCCTGTAATTGATCTTTCTGCTGGTTATTATACTAAAGACCTGCCAGGAAATTTGCTTCCTTTCCCGCATCCCTTTTCTTCTCCCCTCAAAATGTGCTCAGAAACTCCAAAACAAAATCCTCTGCTGGGAAAGCCTCGGCACGTGAATCGAGGCTCATGGCTGTGGCTCCTTCTTTGACCCGAGGAGGATTTTTTCAAGGGCACCAACACAATGTGTGCATTATTCCCTCCAGCTCATGGGTTCTTCAGCCTGGGATAAGGTAGGGGCAGGTTTGGAAGGGGCTGCCCAGGGATTTGGGGTGCCCATCCCTGGAGGTGCCCCAGGAAGGGCTGGAGGTGGCACTCGGTGCTCTGGGCTGGGGACAAGGTGGGCATCGGGCACAGCCTGGACTCAGTGGCCTTGGAGGCCTTCTCCAGTGTAAATGATTCTGTGGTTGTGATGGCATCCTTTTAGCAGTGTTACATAGACCAAGGAGTCATCATTGAGTGTTGGAGTAAATCTGCTTTTGCAGGGAGCTTCACAGTAATCGTTTCTTACACAGCACTCTTAGAGATCATCTCTCTTCTTGGCTCTAGTTTGAGGTGAAAAAGAAATCAGAGGGTGCCTTAGCAATGGGATTGAAACAGCAGCACAGGTGATCTTGGGGTTAATTTACTTATTCCACAGAACCCTCTTCCCAGCTTAATTTTACCTCTTCCTCCGATCTGGTGTCTCTGTCCATGTAATGCTGTTTTGCAATAGCAGTTGCATTTCTGGCGACTCCTGGGCTGGTTTTGCTTCCTTGGGGTGACAGAGCTGCCCCCACCCAGCCACAGCTGCCCCTGCTCGTGGTGCAGCGCCGAGGGGGAGTCTGGGCTGGAACACATGGATGTGTCTTCTGAGCTTCTGGAGAGGCTGGAGGAAGTCTAAGGGAAGATCCAGCGCTCTGTATCTTGGGAAATCAGAATAGCAGAGGCATTCAGGAGAGGGAAGGCTGATGATAGGAGCCACCTCCTTTTCCAGCTGCCTCCAATAAATGTCAAATAAATTGCTAATTTTACACACCAAGGGTGTGAGGGAGTTTGCCTTTAAAAAATGTGTAAAAACTTTCTTTTCATGTTGTAATTCAGGACTGAATTTAAAGGCTGGTTTTGAAATCAATAATACTTAGTGGAAACTGGTTTTGAGTATTTTGAATTGTTTTCTTCATTATTAATTTCCATTTGAGCACTTTGAAGCCTATCAAGTCCATTTCCCGTCTCCATGATCACATTGAGATTACTTGGTGGTTTCTCTGATCTTCTCAAGGCCTTGCTTTCTGTAAATGACAGTCCCTGTGGTATTTATAAAACTGTTTTTTACTTGGTGGTGTTATTAAAAAACGCCGAGCAGAAAAAGTGACTCTGGGAGGAATGAATTTGGTTATTTCTGACTTTGCAGCACTCTGGGGGTGGCTGTGGCTGGGGGGAGGAGGAGGCTGGTTCTGAGCAGGAGAGCAGTAACCGTGGGTTTATTCTGAGTGCTGGCTGCAGTTAAGGCTGTAAGGAGTCCTCTGCCAGGCTGCCATGTGCAGTCCCTGCAGGGCTTCAGGCACCTGAGCACGTCACATCCCCATAATACACTGAATTCTGGAAAAAACCTGCCCGTACATGTAGGGCTGTGGACACAGGGGCTCCCCTCGGGGCTGGTCCTGAACCTCCTGCACCCTGGGAGCAGTGGGCTGCACATGGAGCTGGGATGTGGCACCTGCTGTTAGCACTGAGCCGTGGAATTTGGTCCTTGCTTCATCAAAGTCCATTAAATGTCTCAAGTTTTTCTTACAAAGCTTAAAAACAGTACCGGCTCATGGTTTGAGGCTCAGCTTAATCGTGAGATTTACTTGGTAATTTCCTTTCAAATACAAAAAGTAAAACTTTTCCCTCCAATTAAATTGCTTCCCTGGCCTAAATATTAAAATTAGGGAAAGAGCTCCTCAGATATTGGAGCTTGGGCAATTTTGAGTGGAGCTGTTGAGGTCTTTGAGGAAAGGTTGTGCAGATCCCAGAATCACTGAGGGGGGAGAAGACCCCCAATGGCAGCGAGTCCAGGCTGTGCCCAATGCCCACCTTGTCCCCAGCCCAGAGCCCCACGTGCCACCTCCAGGGATGGGCACTCCAAACCTGCCCACTCCTTTTCCAGGCTGAAGAATCCAGGAGCTGGGAGCAATAATGTTTTCTTTTCCTTTCCTTTGTGCAGCAGTTTAAGCCCATTTTGTCTCCCTGGTTGAAATCAGAAGTGCTGCTTTGTTCTTTAGCTCTTCTGCACATACATTTCTCAGCCCAGAACAGATTTTCTGAGAAAAGACAGATTCTCTTAATTGTCAGCCCTTAAGTGAAGCTGAAGCAGAAGTGCCAGATGCTGCAGGATTTGTGAGGAAAGTTGCAAGAATAATCAGTCCATGGAAATACTCATCATTGTCTCCTTGGAAAGGCTGACCTGCTTATCTCCAGCTGAGTGAGGAGCTGCAGCCTTTTGCCTGGATCTGGTATTTCCTTGTGGATTGTTGCAGGGGAGAATGGGGTTAACTCGTGACTTTTCCAAGCTTTTTGAAGCACCACAGCTTCTGAAATACTGAGAAGTAGCAGCAGTGATGGCAGTTGGTGGGTCTGCTCGTGTTGTGTTATTTACTGTATTTATCTCGTGGTGCTTCCTGGGTTTTTCTTCCAGGACCAGCTGTAGTTTCCACATACAGAATAGGGTAAGAGGAATATCTGTGTTACAGGTAGGAAAAGCTGTAGATAATGATGGCGTGTTCAGCATCGTGAATAAGAAAATACAAAACTTAAAGCATTCCTTCCTGTCACTTTGATGATAATTTATATTCAGGCATTGGTTAATCTCATCTAAATTCAGACGTGCTGAGGACTCAAATTTAAGAGCATAATTATCCATAGTTCAGTTTTCTCCATGAGGCAGTGGGGAGGAGAAACAGGCTTGGATTGTTCTTGGCTGTTCAGTGTTTCTCTGTATTGCCAGGTAAGTGTTCATTATAGCCATACTTCTAAAATTAGTACCTCTTTTGGTTCCTGAAGTGAGATGAAATTAATTTGGGGGGAAAAAAAGACCCTAGATTTTTAAAAAATATTTTGTTCTTAGGTTGTGTTGTAGTTCTTTTCTTTTTCATTTTTTGTGGTGGTGGTTTATTTGTTGATAATCTTAATTATACTTTACAGATTGAACATTGGGACACTGAAATGTTATGACTGTATCCATCCTGCATGATCCAGATGTTGTCTTAACTTTTAACCTAGTTTGTCTCTCAGCCAGATCCTTTATTGCCTTGCCACGAGTAGATTGGATAGTGGAAGCTTCCCTAGGCAGGGTGGAAAGGAAAAGCCCCTTGTGTGGTGGGGTGACTCCACAAAAACCAGGAGCTCCTGTTCTGGAATCACTGGGATGGCTCCATAGCACCAGGAGCTCCTGTTCTCCTGGGAATCAGGGGATGGCTCCATAAAAACCAGGAGCTCCTGTTCTCCTGGGATCAGTGGGATGGCTCCATAAAAACCAGGAGCTCCTGTTCTCCTGGGAATCAGGGGATGGCTCCATAAAAACCAGGAGCTCCTGTTCTGGAATCACTGGGATGGCTCCATAAAAACCAGGAGCTCCTGTTCTCCTGGGATCAGTGGGATGGCTCCATAGCACCAGGAGCTCCTGTTCTCCTGGGATCAGTGGGATGGCTCCATAAAAACCAGGAGCTCCTGTTCTCCTGGGAATCAGGGGATGGCTCCATAAAAACCAGGAGCTCCTGTTCTCCTGGGATCAGTGGGATGGCTCCATAAAAACCAGGAGCTCCTGTTCTCCTGGGATCAGTGGGATGGCTCCATAAAAACCAGGAGCTCCTGTTCTCCTGGGATCAGTGGGATGGCTCCATAAAAACCAGGAGCTCCTGTTCTCCTGGGATCAGTGGGATGGCTCCATAAAAACCAGGAGCTCCTGTTCTCCTGGGATCAGTGGATGGCTTCTTAACACCAAGAGCTCCTTCTCCCCATGAAGGGCCAGCTCAGCAGACCCATCTGACCCCCTCTGGTCCTGCTGGCAGCCCTGCACCTGCAGCCACCCACCTGTGCCAGGTGAACCCCTGTCCAAAGAAGGCTTTATCTGCAGGTCCCAGCAGAGCCCTCTCCTCACAAAGAGTTAAGTGTGCAGCCAGAGCTGGGTTTGTTCCTGTTGCAGACGTGTTTGCCAGCGTGACCTTTGTTTAATGTTTCTCAGACAGAACATGCAAGTGACATGACAGCAGTTAGGGAGGGATTTTAGGCTGGAAATGCAGCGAGGCTCTGGGCATACATGTGTTTATTGCACTTTGCAAATGCTCCTGGGCTAGCTGCCCCTTCTGGGGGGTGTTGGGAGCCCGTGCTGGAGCCAGGCTGGTCCCAGCTCTGCTCTCAGAGCCCGGGCTGTGCTGACGTGTCCGGAGCCTCACGTGCTGCTGCGCCCTGAGCCACTGCTAAAAACAAGGAAAGATTAACCACCCTGCTGTTCCCTAAAGGTGGTTTGTTTCGGGGTTAATTCCTCTGAAACCCCGTGAATCTCAGATTTTTCTGAGGGAGCCTCATCCCAGCATTGGAGCTGGCTGAGCCATTGGATCAGTGTCTCTCAAAGGTGCAGCAGCAGTTGAAGTTATTGTATGGTTAAAGCAATACAGAAATGTTTGTTGGAACCAGGATGTTGTGTTTTAGATAAAAGCACCTCCATGTGCTTTCCATTTGAAAACTTAAGGCTTTGTGAATGTCAGCATCCCCTGTTATTTGGAGTTAAAAGCTTGTTTGGTGTGTGTGATTGCAGCTGTATGGGGTCTGCACCCTGGGAGTTTCAATGCTGCTTTGGTTTGTTTCTCTGGTACTTGCTGCTGAAAAAGCTGATTATAAAGCTGAGACTGAGGTAAATGAAGTTGACCCAGTGAGGTCATCTCAGTAATGTCTGGTTGAAACAGATCTTTTTTTTCTCCTTTGCTTTATGTTAATATTTTTTAAAGGTGGGATTGTTGGATTGACTGATCATCTGATGGGTTGAAAGGATTGGCTGATGAACTTTTATTTTTTCCTACTCTGTCCTGCATCTAGCTTTGTCAGATTTTTGTCTCTGATACGTTCTGTTCAGGTGCCCGTAGCTTTGAAACCTTTCCTGGCTGCAGCTCAGAAAGCATTTTTTGATATTTTTATATTGTTTGATTTTATCAATAATATGGGAAACTGATTGCCATACCTGTTCTCTCACCTCCTCTGTAATTATGCTTATGTAAGGATATAAGGACTTAGGGACTAATGCATAGTCTTAAAACTGAATTAAGCACGTGTTTTCTTCAGGTACTGAGTAGAGTGAGCTCACCTCCCAAACCCAGCATGCAGTGAGTTCTGCCTTTCCCACATTTCAGTAGTAAACACCCAGTAATTTTCCCATGAGGAATACTGTGGCTCTCCTACCGGAACAGTCTTCAGATGTCTTCAAAACCTGTTGCAGCTGTGAATGCAAGATATACTCCATTGAGTAAATCTTGAGTAATGACCATAGTTAAAATGTTGAACTGAGCTGTTGTGACACGTTCTAATTCAGGAAAAGAGTTTCCCATCAGGAAAGTTATTAATACTTTTCAGAAGGAATGTTGGGATTGCTGCTGTTGGACACCTGCAGTAAGTTCAGCCCCAGGGTGCAGGAGGTGCTCTTGGAGGAGAGGGATGATGGGCAGGACTCGGGGTCTGTCTGTCTGTCCCTGTCGTGGTGGCTGTGGGAGAGAGGTAAACAGCCCATTAATGAAGTTTACAGATGGAGTTTAATTGGGAGGGGTTCCCAGTGCTGCTCAGGAAGAGAAAATACACAAAGAGGCAGAGACGAACAATGTGGCCAGGAAACAGCACGGGGTTCAGCGAGGAAGGAATAGAGCTTCCTTCAGCTGGCAGGGAGGGGAGAGGACAGAGGAAAGCACAGGAAAAATACCAGGAGCCCTGGAGAGGGAGAGAAGGCAAGAGCTAAAAGTGTCATGGGGGGAAAAAAGCGCACCACAAAGGAGCCCAAAGCCCCAAGGTGAGAATTGCCTGCAAAGGCGGGGTGTGGGCAGCAGGAGGGATGTGGTGAAACATCTTTATAGTCTTGTGTGACATGGTTGCCAAGTGGAAATAAAAGCAGGTAATAACCTACTGTGTGTGCATGTTATAGCAGAAATTGTATCTGTAATTGCTTAACAGTGTTGACAAAAGTAATTACACCACTCTTCGGACCAATTCAATAAAGTTGACTTAAAATGCCTTGGAAATGACCTACAATATACACGTCATACAGGTCTGGGGTGCTACTCCTTGCTGGCCCTTCTGAGAATATTACACAAGTTTCTGTGGCTGATTTCATGTCAATAAACAAACTTAGGACGTGCTTTTCTTCCTGTTCGTGCAGGGAAGAGTGGTTTCGTATTTGTTCTTTGCATCCCCTGTGTCAGGGGCCAGTTAAAGTGAAGTGAAATTGTGTTCTGAAGGGTGGTAAAAGTGATTGTAAGAGTTTGGGAAACGCTTTTTAAACAGATTCGCTCAGTTTTAAACTCTATTATGTAGACACATGGATCTGGATATGAAAGATAAAATGCACCAAGAACTAAATGTGAAACAGGAAGAAAAGCTTTTATAGGGTTTGGGGGGAGACCTCAGCCTCTCCCTCAGGGCCCTGAGCCATCTCCGTGCTCATCCGTCAGCAGCTCTCTGATCTTTAAGTCACCAGGAATTTTGAATTTGCTCCTTGTCTTTCTTGCAAGAATTCCTGTTCCCTCTGTAAGATGGTAAAAAGGAATCTCTACCCTTTACAGTGACGTTGGTGCTCATGACTAAACAGGGAGCACAATCCACACGAGCTGGCGCTGCACCTCGGCTCAGGCCCGTGGCGCTGACAGCAGCTCGCAGTCGTCATCCCTGTGACTAAGATCTCAGAATCATCACCAGTATTTCTGTCTTCCAGCAAAGTACCCAGGCTATGATGTTTTTATTGGGGTTTGTTTGTTTTTCATGCTCTTGGAAGCCGTCACAAAAGCCGATTCTGTCCTGGTGGGTTTATTGTAGCAAAGCCCAGTCTCCCTTCCCACCGCTCTTCTCATTAAAGCCAGCTCAGGCTCCTCCTCCTCGGCTGCTTCTTTAGCTGATGATGAAAATAAGTGGCTATAACAATGAATTTCCCTCTCAGGGGATCAAAACATACTGAATACATACCTGAAATGAGAGTGGAAACACAGTGAGTTTAGTAAACAGTTTGAAAACAACAGGCATGAACCTTCAGTACAAATTCCTGTTGGTAAATGCAGATTATCTGTGTTCATTTCATGTCACATCCATGTGGAAACAAACCAGTACAGGTTATGGGCATCTCTTCTGCCAAACAGAAGGGCCTCTTCAGTACTGAAGCAGTAACTTCTGCAGGTTAAATCTTTTCATTGTCACTTGTAGGTTGAGCACTGGCTAAAGCAAATGACCAGTGTGCCCATTGCCCATCCAAAATTTCAGGAATATGCTGCTCTTAAAAATACAGTTCTCATTCGCCAGTTGATTTGTTTTGGGGGGAAAAGTTTGCTTTCCTTCCTGTGGATACTGGGAATATAACAGACACGTTTTAAACCACGAGGTGGATTTTGATTTTTCAGTAGTTTCTGCTAATAGCAAACGTCATTTGAGAGTATTTTTCTTGCTTACATGCCTTGTTTAAACTCTGTTTTGGCCGCTTTCTTTTTGGTCCACTGGTGTTTTTTGAGCTTCTGGACTCCTGTTCAAAGTTTAAAGAACAATAACCAGTCAAATGTAAAATAATGTCAATTGAACCAACCGATGACTCAACAGTCAACCAAGTCATCCTGGCCCTGCACCAAATGGACCGAGGCCAAAACCTAAAGTTGGCACAGGTCCCCATCCCTGTTCTCCATAGATCTGCACTGAAGCAGAGCCCAGAGCGCAACACGCCGGTTAATATTCCATAATGAAGTGCTGCACGTGTGAGTGTGTGCCTCCCATTGAGGGAGCCCGTGCTGGGCAGGGCCTGGAGGCTGCAGGGCTCCCTCCAGAGGGACAGGGAAACAGGGAAATGGGGAAATGGGGAAATGGGGTTTGTGCTCCGGGGAATGCAGCAGCCTCACCTGCTTCGGCATCACCTCCCCTCTGAGCAGAGCTTCCTGGAAGGGCTGGAGAAAGAATGAAGGAAAAACATTCCTTTCTGCTTCTCTCGCCCTCTCTTCATCTTTCCCTTCTCCTCTTCTTCTTCCTGCTCAGAGTTAAGGTGTTATTTCTGCTCTGTTATTTGTGTTTGAGTTGCGTTACTTTATTTCTTTATATTTCTACTGATATTTGTTGTTGTAAAGTGGAATTAGCTCTGCAGTGCAGCTAAAAGCATGAGCTGGTCTGTGTGTCCACATAGATGCAGCTCCAGGTCCAGACCACTGTTCCACTGGCAGCAGGAGAGTCTTGATTTTATTGTGTTTTTTCAGAATGGAAGAAATTAACTTCCTAATTGCAGCTATAAATTTATTTATGTCTTGATGGTTATTTGACTGTGGAAGGACTATACTGCAGCTTTGAGGCTTCTCAGACTGGAGAAGAGAAGGCTCCAAGGGGCCTTGAAACCCCTTCCAGTGTGGAAAGGGGCCCCAAGAGAGCTGGAGAGGGGCTTTGGATGAGGGGGAATGGCTTCCCACTGCCAGGGAGCAGGGCTAGATGGGCTATTGAGGGTGGGCAGGCCCTGGCACGGGTGCCCAGAGCAGCTGGGGCTGCCCCTGCATCCCTGGCAGTGCCCAAGGCCAGGCTGGACAGGGCTGGGAGCACCTGGGACAGTGGGAGGTGTCCCTGGCGTGGCACGGGCTCTTTAAGATCCTTTCCAATCCAGACCATTCTGGGATTCTATGACTCTACTGCAGTTTACTTTAATCTTTTACTGCCTTTCTTTCTGTATCATTAATATTTTTCCATGTATGTTAGAATCAGCTTTCCAGATGTGTCTCCTTTCCTAGCAGCATCGTTTTGGCAGCCTGCACACAGTCCTGTGATTGACACGAGCACTGGACACGGCTCTTGCTGAGGTCATTAATGGAACAAGTCCTGTTTAATATTTTAAGTTCAGTTCCTCTGGTACAACATTAATGTGTGCTGGAATAAGGGGTCAGATCCGATCTATGCTGACTGTGGAGGAAGAGCCAAAACGCTGGGGCTGCTCTGAGCTCATGAATCTCTTGTGATCACCGCAGAATGTCTCAGTGCAGTTCTGCTGCTGTTGAATTCCAAGTGCTGGCCCATGGAACTGGTGTGTTAAAGGGTCAGTGCTAAGACAATACATTTTTGGGCAGTTAGTTTGGCTCTTGGTTAGTTTGCAAGGTTCAGAAAACTAAAAGCCTGCTTTCAAGAAAGGTAAAGCAGCTCTGAGGCTGCTGATCTGAAACAGAACCCCAGAATCCACAGAAGTTGGAAAAGACTTTCAATGTTATCAAGTCCAAGCTGTGCCCCATCCCCACCTTGTCCCCAGCCCAGAGCCCCAAGTGCCATCTCCAGCCCTTCCTGGGACACTCCAGGGATGGGGATCCAAACCTCCCTGGGCAGTTCCAGTGCCTGAGCACCCTTTCCATGGGGAAATTCCTGCTGTGCCCACCCTGAGCCTGCCCTGAGCACCCTTTCCATGGGGAAATTCCTGCTGTGCCCACCCTGAGCCTGCCCTGGCACAGCTTCAGGCCAGTTCCTCTCTTCTGGTCCCTGTTCCTTGAGAGCAGATGCCAAATCCCACCTGGCTGTCCCCTCCTGTCAGGAGTTGTGCAGAGCCAGAAGATCCCCTCTGAGCCGTCTTTTATCCAGGCTGAGACATTTCTTGGGATGAACTGGAAATTAAAAAAAACCCCTTAATTCTACTCAGACTGTTGCACTCTATTGTGGAGTGCATTATTTTTCAGCTGTCCTGGTCCTGGCTCACGTCAGTCTGTGAGCACAGAGCGTGTCCCCGTGCCTGCAGGTTTGAGATGATCCACAGGCTGTAAATACAGGTGGATCAAATGGCTATTTTGTCATCCAGCAAAGCTTAAACAATTGGTATGGCCCAGGATAATTTGATTCCATATTTTTATGCGAAGTTTGTATTTGAGTATAGAGGTACTGGCTTGTGTCTGGGTTTCTTTTTTTGCTGCCTCTTTATTTAGGGAAGGAAGGGTGAACAACAAAATTTAAAAAGCAGCACAAAGCTTTGGAAAAGTATGCCTAAATTGATTCATATAGAAATGAATTCTACCCTTGAAGGTAAGACTTTTTGGCCGCTTTACTGGAGCACTGTAATAAATATAAAAGTTTAGAACATATAATTTAATTATCATATTCTGGCCATAAATGCTTTAGGTCTGTAGTACATTTGAAATCCCAAGAGCTCTGGCTGAGGTTGCAGCTGCAACATCAATTACCATTTATCCATTCCAAGAAAGCTTTGCCTGTGCCCTTGAAGCCTTTACGTTCTGGAGGGGCTCCAGCGGGAGCGCGGCCGCTGCTCCGGCGTCACTCCCGGTGATGCCAAGATGGGAGCGGGCGCCATTTCACAGCGGGGCCAGGGCTGGCCTCGGGCTGCTGCCTGTGCAGCTGCCAGCCCCTCCTGGTGCTCCCGGGAGCTGCAGTGCCCTGGGTAGGGTGGGTGCTCCTCAGGGATTGGGGCTGGCTGGGTGCGGGCTGGAGCTGCAGTGCCCTGGGCAGGGTGGGTGCTCTGGAGCTGCCAGCCCTCCTTGGTGCTCCCAGGAGCTGCAGTGCCCTGGGCAGGGTGGGTGCTCCTCAGGGATTGGGGATGGCTGGGTGCGCACTGGAGCTGGAGCGCCCTGGGCAGGATGGGTGCTCTGGAGCTGCCAGCCCTCCTTGGTGCTCCCCGAGAGCTGGAGTGCCCTGGGCAGGGTGGGTGCTCTGGGCAGGGTGGGTGCTCCTCAGGAACTGGGGATGGCTGGGTGCAGGCTGGAGCTGGAGTGCCCTGGGCAAGGTGGGTACCTGTGGCACTGCCAGCCCCTCCTGGTGCTCCCCAAGAGCTGGAGTGCCCTGGGCAGGATGGGTGCTCTGGGCATGGTGGGTGCCCTGGGCAGGGTGGGTGCTCTGGGCAGGGTGGGTGCTCCTCAGGAACTGGGGATGGCTGGGTGCAGGCTGGAGCTGCAGTGCCCTGGGCAGGGTGGGTACCTGTGGCACTGCCAGCCCCTCCTGGTGCTCCCCAAGAGCTGGAGTGCCTTGGGCAGGGTGGGTGCCCTGGGCAGGGTGGGTGCTCCTCAGGCACTGGGGATGGCTGGGTGCAGGCTGGAGCTGCAGTGCCCTGGGCAGGGTGGGTGCCCTGGGCATGGTGGGTGCCCTGAGCAGGGTGGGTGCCCTGGTGGGCAGGGTGGGTGCCCTGGGCAGGGTGGGTGCCCTGGGCAGGGTGGGTGCTCTGGGCAGGGTGGGTGCTCTGGGCAGGGTGGGTGCTCCTCAGGCACTGGGGATGGCTGGGTGCGGGCTGGACACGCCGCTGGCCTGGGGAGCCCCGGCTGCCAGGGCAGCTTTGCTCTGTGTGTTGTGTTGGCAATCTGCAGATTCCTGCCCTGCATTCGCCAACGCCATTTGTCTGACTGTACAAACCCACAGATCCTGCAGGCAGCTTTGGTTGTGTGAAGGGATGGTAAAGGTGTGTTCTGCAGGTGGGGGATGACCCCGAGACTTCGCTGCTTGAGGGATCTCTCGTATTTTAAATTTTTCTGTTAGAACCATGGCATCCCCAGCAGCATTTACTGTGGCAGGGTCAGGAGCAGGGACAGCCCCTCTGCCTGCACACCCGGAGCTGCTCTGCCATGAGATTCTGGCTCTGGCAGTGAAGGAAATTCGGCCGTGGCCTTCCGCAGTGACACATCCCTGACGGTGCCATTATCTTGGCCGTGTCACAGACGTGCTGCACGAAACAAGACCGTTAGTTCAGCATCTGATTTCCTGGCTTATCGGGGCTTTTTTAATTCACTGTTTATCTGGGTGTGCGATAAAGGAAACCGTGTTAATCGTCCTGGTTCTCAGAGCAGCTGGAAACCAGAAATGCTGGGGGCTTTTGTGTACAGGCTTTGGTTAAATACTCCAGAGTAGATTTTTCATTTGTTATGGCATCATTGAGGACATGCTTGTTGTCAAGACCTGCATTTCCACCGAAACCATCCAGATCTCCATTTTAAACAGAAAACAGGAAAGAGAGCTGAAGAATGGGTGGCTCTGTAAGAAGTTATGTGGAGGGAGGATTTGTGGCTTTATGAGCAGTCAGCACCCCAGGACACCTTGGCTTAGGGTCTGTCCCCATGGCAGTTCGTGCCTCTGCAGTGGCTCTGTGCCCCCTCGGTGGCACCCGGCCAGCCAGGGCTGGCTCTGTGTCTGCACAGCTCAGGCAGCCTGGGAGGAAAACCTGGGTTCTTACCAATTTTCAGTCTCTTCAGAATGAAGTGAAAACATTTCAAGAGACAGAAGAAGCCAATGGTTCAGGTTCTCAGCAAAATGCCTTTCTGGAATTATTTCCAATTGGCAAACACACTCCTGTTTTAATAGTCATGACAAGTCTAGTGTCAACAGCCTTGGATTGAAATTTCTTCCTGCTTGAACTCAAAGCTACTTCCCTGCCTAAGAGGATATAAAAATAATTAATAGTTTCTCTAGTTAATGAAGAAATAAATAAACAATTCAAAAAATGTAATCAGGCAGTGTCCACAGCCTCGTGTTTACATTGTTCTCATTGCTGGAAGATAAGGAGGAGGCCCAGATGGCAATGACATTGAAAATGGTTTCTTTACTCTTGGTTTGGTGATACCCCTTACACCAATAAGTCACTTGCTTTTAGGAATCCATTCCCAGTGGTTGGTTCAGTTGAGCTGCAGAGCCAGGATGTGTGCTGGGCCCTGTTTTGGTGTCTGGGGGTGTGAGGAGTGACCTCCTCTTTGGGCAGAACGAGGTCCAGGCTGAGCGTCCCCTTCACGCACTGGTGAAGATGGGCACAGGCTGGAGCTGGAAATGGTAATTTTGGTTCCTGGTGTTCCCCTTGCCATTGTCTCACTGGAGTTGTTTGTCATAGGATCAGAGAATCGTGCAATGATTTGGCTTGGGAGGGACCTTGAGGATCAACCTGTCCCACCCCTGTGTGTCTGTGTGTCTCTGTCCGTGTGTCCGTGTGTCCACGTCCATGTTTCTCTGTCTGTGTGTCCCTGTCCGTGTGTCCATCTGTGTGTCTGTGTGTCCCTGTTCATGTGTCCCTGTCTGTGTGTCCCTGTCCATGTGTCCGTGTGTCCCTGCTTGTGTGTGTCTGTGTGTCCCTGTCCGTGTTCCCCTGTTCATGTGTCTGTGTCCCTGTCCGTGTCCCTGTCTGTGTGTCCCTGTCGTGTCTGTGTGTCCCTGTCCATGTGTCCCCTGTCTGTGTGTCCCTGTCGTGGCTGTGTGTCCCTGTCCATGTCCCTGTCTGTGTGTCCCTGTCGTGGCTGTGTGTCCCTCTCCATGTGTCCCCTGTCTGTGTGTCCCTGTCATGTCTGTGTGTCCCTGTCGTGTCTGTGTGTCCCTGTCCATGTATCCATGTCTGTGTGTCCCTGTCGTGTGTGTGTGTCCCTGTCCGTGTGTCCCCTGTCTGTGTGTCCCTGTCGTGTCCGTGTGTCCCTGTCATGTCTGTGTGTCCCTGTCATGTCTGTGTGTCCCCCGTCTGTGTGTCCCTGTCCATGTGTCCCTGTCGTGTCCGTGTGTCCCTGTCATGTCTGTGTGTCCCTGTCGTGTCTGTGTGTCCCTGTCTGTGTGTCCCTGTCTGTGTGTCCCTGTCGTGTCCGTGTGTCCCTGTCATGTCTGTGTGTCCCTGTCATGTCTGTGTGTCCCTGTCGTGTCTGTGTGTCCCTGTCCATGTGTCCCTGTCGTGTCCGTGTGTCCCTGTCATGTCTGTGTGTCCCTGTCGTGTCTGTGTGTCCCTGTGATGTCTGTGTGTCCCGGTCTGTGTGTCCGTGTGTCCCGCTGCCCGGGCTGTGTCTGTCCATCCCCCAGCAGACCCGGGGCAGGAGCCACGCCCGCCGTGCTGCAGGTGACCCTTGAGCCGGGGTTGAAGTCCCTGGTGAATGATTAACCCCGGAATGGCTTTAATTAAACACCTTGATTTCTGCACAGCTCCTTACTGGGGCGCCATCTTCGTTAAGCCTTTCCATTTCCCCCCTTCATTAAAATTTCCCATTCCACCCCCTTCATTAAGGTTTCCCATTTTGCTCCCATTTGTTTCATTGACTGGAAATGATAAACGCATCTATGCAAATAAATAAAATCAGATTACGTGTTAATAATTTCTGAAAAATACACGGGAATGTACTAAGTTTAGTACCCCATACCAATACCTTGCCTCCCAAAATGAAATTTAATCAAAGTTTTTACAGATTTGGAACGCTGAAAATTGGGAAATTTTTTCCCTCTCCCATCTGTGCTGCTTGATTTTTTCTTTTATCTAGATAGGACTCATAGCTTATTAGGGTTTGTTGAGTTGAAAGCAATTTCTGCAAATACTGAAAGGTGTTCCATTATTATATTACCTCAGAGTGTAATTTCCCTGCCTTACCTCTTCCTTAGGAAGTGGTCATTTGCCTTTTGCTGTGTATATGTGTATAGGTGAGAGATTTATACCGAGTGTGGCTCGTGCAGGAGCCCTGCAGTCCCTCCTGGTGCTGTTCCACCACGGGGCTGGCTGGCAGCTCTCCACACGGTCAGTAAATATTGCCCTTATCTGATACAGCCAGCCTGGGGAGATATGCCTGCAGCCCGGATTAGATTGCTGGCTACTGCTGTATTAATCAATGTAATCATTTATTTTTAGTTTTAGAAGTCATATCATCTGTTTTCTTTCTCATATTACATTTTCTGTGGTGCTGGTACAGAAAATGAGCCCTGTTTAAAAATTAAAGGTGACTGAAAAGTTTCAGTGGAATATGTTTGGCACTGTCATGGTTTCCCTGACAGCTGATGAATGTTTCCTTAAAAATGCTTTTGTCAGAAATTTGAGAGGTATAAAGAGTTTTATTTTTGTATCTAAATTAGCTGTCTTCAAAACTATACATAGAAAGATGTTTCCATCTTTTTAATAATTTTAATGAAGTGAAGTTCTGAAGTGCTATATTCCTTATTTAAACTCATAGCTCCTAGCCTGTACTTCAGTGTTTAATCTGAGATATTTATTATTAGAAAAGGAGCAATTGGGCCTAAACTTTTAGAGAAAATGAGGCATCTTAGAGTAACCAGACAGTGACTGCTGCTTGTAGAAGGGGTATTGCTTGGTTTTGAGGTAAGTGTTGGGGTTTTTATTTGGGTTTTTTTGCATATGGTAGTCTAAAAGTAGAGAAACTAATTTCTTTTTCCAAACGTATCAGTAAGCTGGGGAGAGAAGGAAAAAAATTGAAAGAAGTGGTATGAGCATCACATGAAAGGAAGCTAAGCTTTGAGGTCAGAATTACTTGTCTGATGATCAGACAGGAAAGCGGTGAGAGAGCAAAGAACCAAAGGTGGCTCTCAAGCCTGAGGTTCTCCTCTGGTCTCTGGGCTCGTTCTGAGATCTCCTTGGAGCAGCAGAGCTGGCCAGAGCCGGCGGAGCAGGAGCAGAGGAGGATCCTCAGCCCCCTTCCCCGGAGGCGCGAGCTCCTGCAGCCCCGGCCACGAGTTCTGTGCTCAGGGGGACAGGGCAGCCCCTCCATCCCTCCAGAGCTGTTCTGGAGCTCTGTGCACTGGGGGAAGGCAGGCCTGCTGAGCCTGTAATGAAAGGTTTGTGTTCCTAGGGACGTGGGGTCGGTGGGACTAGCCTGTGTTTCATTCTGCCACGGCTCCAATGCTGCGGGGTGCAGCCAGAGGGGTTTATCAGAGCTCTTTAAAAGAAGGCTCATTAATTGGAAACGCCAGGAAAGCCGTGCCGTGGCTGATGAGCAGGGATGCAGTCCCTCAGTGAGCCCTCCCCAGCTGACAGACGCGTTGTGGGGGCTGGCAGCCTCGTGGCAGAGCCACGGAGGAGAAGTGTTGAACATTCCAGAGATGCTTCTGAGCGCAGAGCTGCGATGTGACAGATTTGAGTTCTTTTCCAAGTTCTGGAAAGAAGCATTCTTCCCTTTGGGAAAAGAGGGGCCTTTTTCTTCCCTTTTTCCTCAAGTTTGACTCATTCTCCTCCATTCCTGCTGCCAGCCTTTCCTGCTGAGGGCTCTGCACCACCCTTGTTCTGCTCTTGCTCTCCTCTTCCCACTGCTCTTGCAGCACGTTGAAGCTGTCGCTGTGTTCCTGTCTGGTGTTTTCTCTTCTGCTCAGCCTCTCTGCTCTGAGACACAGCTCAGCTTCTCCCCAGCTCAAACTCTGCTTTTAGGGGGTCTCCACATCCCTTAGGTCTTTGCCTGCCTGTGCTGTCTCATTTTTTCCCCCTAAGGCAAGTAATTTTCACTTCTCTCTGCCTTCTGGTTCCATTTTTGTCAAAGTGAGAACTTCATTGACACATTTATTGTGGTTTGACTTTGATCCCCCTGTGTTTGAGTGGGAGGATCCTGCTCCTTGTCTTTTGATTGCCTCAATCCCTGTAGGAAAGGACAAGCACAATGGCAAAGTCCTTTGGACCACTGGCTGGGCCGTTTCTGGGGATGGGACAAATGGACCTGTGCAAAAGCAGAGCTCCCAGGTGTTGGAATGTCTTAATTTGGGATGGAATTTTAGGGTTTGCGTGAGCGTGTTGGAGCTGTGGTTTTTTTTAAATGTGTGACCAAATCTAGTCAGACTTCCTTGAGGAGGGGAAAAGGAATTTTCCATGCAAAAGCCATCCCACATACAAATGCTAAACCCACATCAGGGAACGTGGATGGTCTGGAAAGCTTCCAAGGCGAGGCACCAAAACCTTAAATAAAAGTGTCATTTTTCTAGCTTCCTCTGGAGATGCTGGAACCCTGGTGAACAGGATTTTCTGTGAAAATCACTTTCAAGTGAAGCAGGCAGTATAGAAATCATGTTTTAGGCGTTTCAAACTTAGTTGGGAATCACAGAATAGCTGGGGTTGGAAGGGAGCTCTGGAGATCATGCCGTCCAGCCTCCTGCCCAGGCAGGGTCACCTGGAGCAGGGGACACGGGAGCGTGTCCAGGTGGGTTTGGGATGTGTCCAGAGAGGGACACCCCCTGGCCCCCTGGGCAGCTCTCCCCTGCCTGCCACCTCCGTGGAAGGGAGTTCTTCATCGTGTGGAGATGGATGGACTCAACCTCTGGGCCTTTCCAGGGCTCTGGGGCAGTGCCTGCTTGGTCTGTAGGATCAGGTCTGTAAGAGTGCCGTGCAGCTCTCTTCAGACCAGAGAAGATAAGCCACCATGAGAGCAGCCCCTGAGCCCTGGCCCAGCACTGCTGGGTCAGCCCTGAGGATTAGGAGCAGCTCCAAGGTGATTAGGATGGATTGTTTGTTGTTCTAAGAGGGATTTGGGTTTTTTCCTTAATAAACCAGTTCTTCATTTGTAGCTGGGCTGGGTGTTTACATCCAGATCCTGAAATCAGGGATAGTTCTCACTCTTCTCCTGAACTGCTGGGGTGAAACCATCACTTGTTACTGTGAATATTTGTTGCTATATGGCCCAATTTGCACAGCTTCTTGCATAACAGCATCCCAGTGGAGCAGCCGGTGGTGCTGCTGGGAAGGGAGCCCTTGTGCAGACTGCAGGGAATGTGGCAGTAATGGAAACAATATGGAGTAAGAGCGTGTTTAAAGAGTCAATTTTAAAGGCTGGGATAATTGTGCAAGAAACTTGGCTTCAGAAACGTGTAAGGGAAGGAATCTTGATGCAGCCAAATAGGCCGTGAAAAATCCATACAGCTTTTCTGGGGTTTTACAGAAGTCCTCGTTTAACTGTTTCTGGTGCTCTCTGTGTGCAGAACTGCCCCACCAGGCTGTTCCTGGCAGGTGCCAGCCCTGTGCTCGCCTCCATCCCAATTAAAGGTATTTTTCTGCTTTGTTGCAGCCCTGGAATGAGGTCAGATGTAAGCTCTTCTCCATCCACAACCTCAGCAACTACGGGACCACCTCCCAAGCTCTGCCTGGTGTGCTCCGACGAGGCCTCGGGGTGCCACTACGGTGTCCTGACGTGTGGCAGCTGCAAAGTCTTCTTCAAAAGGGCAGTGGAAGGTAGGACCTCCTAGTAAATATAAGATCCCCACGCACATCATCCATTTTCAAACCCAGCATCCATGGTTTTGCCAGAATCCTACTGAACAGCCCATCCATTAGATCACTGATCTTGTCATGGTAAATCACATTGATAATGGTGCATTATCCAAAGCATGGATTCCATTCACATTGGTAAAATGCTCCCATTCACTCAGTATAAAAGAATTTATTGTTGTTTTGGCTTTTGTCTCTTTCATTTTCTTTCACTGTTGTTTTTGTTTATTTGTCCCGTTTTTATACAGATATTTGTCTGTGTGCAATAGATTTGTAAAGTTTGTGATTTTTCAATTTATGGTTAGTTGGTGTGTGTAGAAAACTTACACGGAACTTGGTAAATCTGTTGTGTGTGAGGTTATTGTAGTTTTCCTGTAAACAATGTTGGTTGAATTGCATCCATGTCCCTGGGTGTTATTTGCAGGGACACTGGGTACCAGGGGCGTGTGTGGGATTGGATCACTGAGATTTCTGTCCAGTTGTGATTATTGAAAACCATTCTGGAAAACAGAGATGATGGAAAGCTCATGTGAATAAGGGCTGTGTGGTTTTTGGGTGCATCAGTAGCCATTTGTGAGGGACTAGGTTGTACCTCAAGATCTGACTGTGCTTCAGTATCACATGCAGAAAAACTGAAACATATTCCCGGTGTTTCTGGGAAAATGGTGATTCCTCAGGTCTGAGAACATCATTCCTAGTTCTGGCCCTCAGGGTTTCCTGTCTTGTGCCTTCCTCGTGCAGCCCTCTCTGAACCAGGCTCTTTCTGCTGACATTTGTGCAGTCTGGGGGCACTGGAGGAGAGGGAAGGCTCTTTGACAAAGACAGCCACCCCTCAGTGCTCAGCAGCAGCGCTTTCCCTCAGTTCTGGCTCGCCAGGTGCCATGGGGAGCTCCATGGAAGGGCAGAGCCCCTCGGAGGGATCAGCAGAGTCAAGTTCATGTCGTGGTTTCTGCTGGTCACAAAGGGGTGTTGGCTCTGTGGCAGCTGAGGTATAACAAGGCTGTATGAGCTCACGTGCAAAGCAAATAATCATCTGTACCTTTGATTAAAACATGGTCACCAGAGATCCCTCAGAAGACAGGTTGTAAGGCAGCTGGACAGGTGCCATAGCCATGGGTTTGCCTGTTCTCCAGCTTAAATAAGTCACAAAAGTATTGATACAGGAAGGAATCACCCCAGTGATTCCTTTTGGGTTTGACACACCATAAATCAACTGTCTTGATATTAAAAATGTGAACAGGCTTGTGGCAGTCAGTTCCTCGAGGTTCACCTCTGCTTCCATTCTGACTGTGCCACAAATTATCCCACTTCTCACAGAATCCCAGAACCATTAAGGTTGGAAAAGACCTCCAGGTTCACCAAGTGGAGCCTTTGATGGATCACCACCATGTCAGCTGGGCCGCAGCACCAAGGACTGAGCACCCTAAACCCTTCCATTCCATGGCATGGATGTTTGCAGGACTGCTTCCAGGATCCCTTAGTCCTAGTCCTCACTTTAAGGAACAAATAATTTGGTTTTGTCTTTTATAGGCATTTTTCTTATTAGGAACACATGTAAAAAGAATTTGTTTCTGCAATATCCTTTTTATTAGTGGCTGCCAGGCACCTGTTAGTGCTCAGATCAAGCTGACTCTGCACACTCATTATCCGGCCTTTAGCCAAAGCCCTTTTTTCCACCTTTGCCTCCAGGCCTGTGTACTGTGACAGAAATAGTCACAGAAACTGGAAGTGTCAGTGTCTAGAAGTCAGTATAAAGTGCATTGTTTCAGCAAAGAGTGGAACCAGAGGAGAAGAGGAAGGGTGAAGGTGGGACAGCAGCTGTCGATTTATGTGCAGTTCTTCAGGCAGACAGGTCTTTCTCTAGGCTGACCAGAGATAGCTTTTTGTAGTTCTGATTTCGTGGTGTTTCGGAGCCCAGAGCCCTCATGACTGAGTTTCTGCAGCCCCAGCCCTGCTCAGCTCCCAGCCCTTCACCCAGTCTGCCAGCCTGGATCCTCCCAGCTCCTCACACCTCCCTCCTGCTCTGCTGCAGATCAGCCTTCTTCATCAGCACTTCCCTTTCCATCTTCCAGAGTCCTTTGTCTGCAATTCCCAACCTTTTTTAGGCTGCTGTGCTCAAATGGGCATGGAGCTGTTGGTGCCACAGTGCGTCAGAGCCCCGGTGCCAGCGGGGCTGTGGGCAGCACGGGGATGGGGATGGGATGGGGATGGGGATGGGGATGGGGATGGGATGGGGATGGGGATGGGGATGGGATGGGGATGGGGATGGGGATGGGATGGGGATGGGGATGGGATGGGGATGGGGATGGGGATGGGATGGGGATGGGGATGGGGATGGGGATGGGATGGGGATGGGGATGGGGATGGGGATGGGATGGGGATGGGGATGGGGATGGGGATGGGGATGGGGATGGGGATGGGGATGGGATGGGGATGGGGATGGGATGGGATGGGATGGGGATGGGGATGGGGATGGGGATGGGATGGGGATGGGGATGGGGATGGGGATGGGATGGGATGGGATGGGATGGGGATGGGGATGGGGATGGGGATGGGATGGGGATGGGGATGGGGATGGGGATGGGGATGGGATGGGATGGGATGGGGATGGGGATGGGGATGGGGATGGGGATGGGGATGGGGATGGGATGGGGATGGGGATGGGGATGGGATGGGGATGGGGATGGGGATGGGGATGGGGATGGGGATGGGGATGGGGATGGGATTGGCCAGCCTCTGAAAAATGCCCCTGTGTGCCCCAGATCCCCCTGGAAACTCCTGCCTTGGTTCACTCCTGGTTTATAGCAGAGTATTTGTGGAGTGCCTGGGTTTGAGCAGCAGAGAGAACTGGAGCACATTCCTTTGGCTGCTGGCACAGCCCTGGGCAGCAGGAGGATGTGGAGCACCAACTTTCCTTCATTCTTCCCCAAAATGGTCACGGGACAGGAGACTTTGGTGTAGCGTAATACAAAGAAATGCTGTAGCTTGGTCCTAGGAAAGGCAAGAATAGGTGAGCAGTAAATGCAAGACACCAAGCATTTGTGGAGAGGAAGCTCTTTGTTAGGAACAGAATGGAGCAGCTCAGCAGCAGCCTCAGCTGAGTGCCTGTGTTGGTGTGTGAAGCTGTGGTCTCATCAGACAGGAGGGACAGGGAGCTGCTGTTGTCTCTGCTGCACTGCAGCGCTGGCACATGGGCATCAGTTCGTGTTCCATTTGTGTTTCTGTGTGTTAGGATGCTAATGGCAACCAGAATGGTGAGTGGAGGATCTGTTGTCTGAATTAATTAAACACAAAGCTGGCACAAGGGTCAGGAAGACTCCTCTTCCCTGAGAGGAAGAGGTGGGGCAGTCATTCAGAAAAACATTCCTTGGAATATCAGCTTGAGACGCTTCGCAGGAGAAGTTTGGCCAAAGCCATAGGAATGAACTCTGCATGCCCATAATTTTCACAGCTGACTTGTAAGAAATTCCTTCTCCAAGCTGTTTTCCTGTGAGAAAACTCTTGGACTGTGTTGTTAATAATTCAGTGTTTGGAAAATCTGTTTGTTTCTGACAATATTGTACTGTCAGTACTTTGCAATACAGAGTAAAAGCACAGGCTGCAGCTTTCTGCCCTCTGGAAAAACATGCTCCTTGACCCCTGTCTGGGAGAAGGATCTATCCTTTGGTAATACCTTTCCCTAAATAAGTTACATTCAGACATTCATTCACATAACTGATATAATAAGGAATAGATACTTCTGTTGCCCTGCTCTAAGCAGCTAAGCAATACAGTTATTTTAATTTATGTACTTTAACTTGTCGTGTTTTCAGGGCCAGTTTTGCTCTGAGTCTGTGAATCCATAAAAATGTCAGAGAGTTTGGTTTGTCCAGGTCAGGCTGTAAGTTCCAGGAAGGTTTCAGGACCGTCCAGCTGATGAAGCTGTGTCTGTGCTCTGTAGAAACGTTTACAAGTGTTTCCCAGAGTGTGTTTGTGCACATTATTTATGTCTCTTGTCAAACTATTTAGAGAAATGGGAAACCTGCTGTAGAGGGCGGCTTCGGTAAATGCAAGGGGAAATAGTTTTAGAAATAGAAGTTGCCTCGTGTTAACAAATAGAAAATAACGTTTTTACCTAAATGTATTGGCTTTGAGACCTAAACATGAGAAATGGCTTTGGATATGTGAGGGCAGGTGGGTACCAGTGTTTTTGGAAGCAGGCAGTGCAGCAGGGGAAGGTTTGCTGTGCTCCTTGCTGTCACTGGGGCAGGGCTGAGCGGTCTGAGCATGGGGAGCTGATGTTTGTCTGTCTGTGTCTGTCCAGGGCAGCACAACTACCTGTGCGCCGGCAGGAACGACTGCATCATCGACAAGATCCGCAGGAAGAACTGCCCCGCGTGCCGCTACCGCAAGTGTCTGCAGGCGGGCATGAACCTGGAAGGTAACGCTGCCTGCTGGGCTGCCCAGGGCAGCTGCCCTGCTGGGAACTGCTGGGGAACTGCTGGGGAACTGCTGGGGAACTGCTGGGGAAACTCTGGGGAACCGTTGGCGGCAGTTTCAGTCCGTGCTGCATTCTCTGGGCATTGTAAGGAGACACAGCAGGGCTTGTGCTGAGCCTTCTCCTGTCTGTGCGCACTTGCTGGCTCTGTGTGTCCAGCACGAGTGAGGCACACACACAAACAGGGGCTGTTCTTCATCCCTCTCAGCACGTACGTCTCGTGGCTTTTCCATGGAATGTGGGACAGCAGAACTCTAGGAGAGCACCTGGAGGGAGGGGAGACACCTGTGGAGGGTGTGCTGTCTGAGTGACCTGGCTCTGAGACTGTGGACAGGGATGGGAGTGGGGATTACATCTTCCAGCTGAGGAAAATTGAAATACTTTTTGTTCATGCTGTGGGTACTTCTTAAATATCTGACAAAATCTCTCTAGAAAGTGTTGGTTAAACGTTTAACATACCACCGCATCATTGTTCTCTGCTGAGTCCTGAATGACTCCTGAGAATCTGAAGGCCACATCAACCAGAGATTTAGCAGCACTTGTAAAATGACATAAAACACTTTTATTAGTGTCAGCTTCATTTTATGTTTGCTATTTTTCCCTGAGCAGCAGAGATTAATGCAGCACTTACTAGTGCAGTTATCCTGGTGGTACATGTGTAATCAGGATTGTCAGATAAAATAAAAATGTCAAAGATGTATTTGTCAGCTCCAAGGATGAACAGAATTTCATTTCAGTCAGTGCTAACATCCTTGGTGAGCTGTGAGTGATAAGTTAAAGAGATCAATGAAGCACAGACTGGTGTCTGTGGTAGCACATCCTTCCTCCTGTGCTCCCAGCCTCCCTCAGGAGGACACAGCACCCCTTCTGCTGGGCTTCTCCTGGGTGGGGAGAGGGAAGCTTTTATGGCTGAGAGGGAAAAGGAATCTAGAAACTCGGGAGCACAAAATGGAAGAACCCAGAGTAGTGTGAAAGGGTGAAAGACACCCTGAAAACAAGGATTTTTGGGACAGATCTGAACAGATGGAGAAGTGGTCATGCAGAAAAGCAAACTGGGAGGCAGCATAAACTGCAGAAGAGACTAAAATCCGGTTTATCTAGTCTATTTTAGGGTCGCAGTTTAGGAATGACTGTTGTTCAAAAGAGAATTAAATTTGCATGCTTTTTAGACAGTAATTTCTTTCTGAAAAGCCCCCAGCTGCATCCTCAGTGCATAAACAATGGTTGTAGCAAACCAGTGAGTGGTCAGAAGAGACCCCAGTGTCCAGCCCATCCGTCCTTGGGCCCCTTGCCCTCTCCTGACTTCTGCTGGACGTTATCCAGGAGCCTGCCCTCTTTTGAGTTTCTCTCAGTTTCTGGTGCCTACAGTGGATCTCACTGTTAGGTATTGGGTAGAAAATTAATTTATTTTTAAATTAATTAATTAATTCATTCATTCTATCATGCAGTATTTTAATTGACCTGTTCTTGTCCTGAGTTAAAAGTGGCTCTTTCTAGTCACTTGATAATTTTCTGTTAGTGTTTTTTATAACAAAGTCATTAAGGTTGGAAAATACCTCAGGTCCATCATCCTTTTGGCCCTGCATATCATCCTTTTCTGGAACTTTCTTTTTTCTATTGCATGGTTTTTGGGGCATAGGGGACTGGAAAAACATCAAACTGTCAAGCTGCAGGTACCAGAGATTTACACAGCACAAAGATGATATTTTGTACTCCAGCCTTTATTTCCTTGAGTTCTCATTTCCGCTCCCACTGTTAATTGGTGTTCCTTGGCACCCTCTCTCTTTGTGATGTGCTGGAAGAAAAGATTTATTGTTAAGTTTTATGCCTGTAAAAAAACGGTCTCATAATTTTTTTTGGCTTTTCATGCTGCATTTTACAGTTAAACTTGGCAATTAATTAGTTTTTACTGCAGTCTTCGTTAGGAATTTATTTCAGTTTTTTGAGGAATCTTTATTTTTTCCAGTTCTTTGCCCTGCTCTGCCCGCAGTGGGCTGGTGCTGGCTGCCAGTTGAGGAGGGCAGTGCCTGGTGGCCGTGGGGTGGTGGCAGCTCCCTCGCCCACCTGGCTCAGGTGCTGGGGCCATCTGCCCCCAGGCAGGGAGGAGGAAGCCTCTGCAGCCTGGTGGATGCCAGACTGCAGCAGGTTGGGGCTTGGGGGGGGTTTGTTTGTTTTGAGCAGAAAATCTTGGATGCTTTTCTCTCCATGCTGGGTTTATCTGTGGGGGTTATCTCCTGTAAGGTGCCCTAAGGAGCTGGCTTTAAATTAGTGGTCTTTTTATTATTGAAAATTAATTGCAAAGAAATACATTATCTCAACCTTCTTTTTTTTTTTTTTTTTGTGAGGTACAGCTATATATCTAAGTCAGGACTGGTAACAGCCTGATAAAAATTCTTGCATGATAATTTGTCTTATCAGATCTGTTTATTTTGATTATAATTTTATCAGGCTTTCTGGGCTGGAAATACTCCATCCAGGTGTCTGCAGGAAGCTGAAGGCATGTGCTTCTAAATTTAAGTCAAAGCAGTTCATTTGCTCTTCAGAACACGGATAATGGGGCAAAAAAAAAAAAAGCCAGAATATGTGAAAGGATTTTGAAGCAGCCATTTCAAAATTGAGACAAGAATAACAAGAAGCTCTTTGCTCCAAGGAAACAACTCTTGCTATTCCCTCATGGCAGGCTTGGCACATGTGGCCAGTCTACAGAACTTTGGGAAAATGCAGTTTGTACAAGGTCTGTAGAGCATTCCTTGTCTTTGGCAGTTGGTTTCTGAAGGCTCTGCTGCAGCCGGAGGGAGGAGTGGGTCCAGAGGGGGATCTGGGGGCTGCCACTGCAGCCGTGGTGCCCTTTGGGTGCTCAGGGATTCTGAACAGCCCAGCAGGGACTTGGAATGCACGACCACGTTACGTGAGGCTGTTGCGGGCCGCAGATCTATCTGGGGAGCTGCAGAGCAGAAATCAGTCGGTGAGCTGAGGCACCCAGGGCAGGAGCTGGGCTGGTTTGGTCCCAGTTAAACCGCCCAGCTCCTTCCGCGTGGCCGCCTGCATCCAGGAGAGCCAGGGCCAAGCAGGAGACTCCATTAGGGACAAGATGCTAATAAAATTGTTGCTCCAACTTTTTGTAGTTTACAGTTAACATCTCTGTGTGATGTTTTATTTATTTGGCGAATGAGTTTTATGGTTTAATTACGCAGCAGTGATTTATATGCAAGAGAGCTGGCAAGAGAAAAAGCTCCTCCTGCCCAGCATTTTAGAAAAAAACCATTTTCCCTGGCTCGAGAGATCCAGTAACTTCTTACCCATTAAATATTTTTTTTTCCCTTTCTTTTGCCTAGTTTCTATGTTTGCCATTTAAAGGAACTTTTAAAGCGTGCAGTCCTGCAGATATTTCCAGTGATGAAATTGAGCCTTGTATTTTAGGGTCAGCCTTGCATTTTAGGGTCAGCCTCGTCAGGTACCTGCAGACATATCTGGACATTTTGAAGCATTGGCATAAATGTGATTTTTATTAAAATGCAAGGTATTATTTTCACCGGATGTTTGCTTGGAACGAGCGTGAAATTCCTGACTTTGCAAAGCAGTGCCGTGCAGGCTCCGCTGCCCTGCTGCCAGCCGCGGGGGCAGGAGAGCAGCGTTTCCCCTGCCGTGTTTATCTCCGCGTGGCCCTTTCCAGCCCTCACCTGTGGCCTCCCTCCCTTTGCAGCCCGCAAGACCAAGAAGAAGATCAAGGGGCTGCAGCAGGGCGGCGCGGCGGGCGCGCGCGAGGCCGCGGAGGCGGCCGGCAGCAAGAGCATCGTGCCCGCCTCGCTGCCGCAGCTGACGCCCACCCTGGTGTCCCTGCTCGAGGTCATCGAGCCCGAGGTGCTCTACTCAGGCTACGACAGCTCCCTGCCCGACTCCAGCTGGAGGATCCTCTCCACGCTCAACATGCTGGGCGGCCGCCAGGTGGTCGCTGCGGTCAAGTGGGCGAAGGCAATCCCAGGTGAGGCACAGGCACAGGGAGGGATCTGCTGGGCCCAGATCTGCCTTTCTGCCTTCAGAGCTGTGCGCAGGAACTCTTGGTAGGATCGGGGCCTCTTCATGGCTCTGGTACTTCTGGAGCAGAAAAGGGGAAAAAATTGGAGAAGCAAACATTTATTTGCCACAAACTAGGTTATTTTATTTGAACACTTTGACCACTGAATATTGAAATTCTTATTTAAATGGGTATTTGTTGTAAAAGTACTACAGAGAACTGTTTGTATTAGCTCTGTCTCCACCTCAGATTCACAGAATGCCAGAATGGTTTGGGTTGGAAGGACCTAAAAGCCCACCCAGTGCCACCCGTGCCATGGCAGGGACACCTTCCCCTGTTGCTCCAAGCCCTGTCCAGCCTGGTCTTGTACTCTTCCAGGGATCCAGGAGCAGCCACAGCTGCTCTGGGCACTAAATTATTTCTTGAATACTTTTAGCAATGAGGTTCTCTTGACTTCTGCAGCCAAACATCACTGTGCTGGCTCATTGGCTCTGTGTTCATGGATGGGTCTTCCCAACTCCCCCTCTCTGTCCAGCTCCAGGATGGAAGCCAAGGTGTTAATTTCTCCCCAGGTCTGCTCAAACTGACTCTTACCTGGGCAGAGAGGGAGGTTTGATGCTGTTCTGGCTCCCACCTAAAGACACAGAAGAAGTGATGTCAGATCTCAGCCTTGGACGTGACATGTGGCGTCTGTCTTGGAGAGGCCAGGGCCAAGGGGAGCTGAAGATGTTTGTTCCTACAGAACAAAGCCCAGTGTTTGTCTCCCTCTCACCCCTGTCAGTGCTCTTCACTACCTGTTCTCAAAATCCCTGGCAAAAACACCTCCATGACGCATAGGTTGCCCAAAAATAACATCACAGAACAGGTCTGCCAAAAAAAAAGAAAAAAGCCTGATAATGAGATTTGTGAGTCATAACTGTGGCTCTTTGAGCGGGGGAAATAAATTAACAGTGGGAAAGAAAGGCTGGAAAACTCAAATCCATCTGTGTCCAGCAGAGATGTGACTGGAGAGGTTTGTGTGGGGTCTGGTGGACAAGGTGGGGCAGGTTGGGCTCTGATCTTGGGGGACTTTTCCAGCCTCAGTGATTCTGGCATTCTGTGTCAGGGCTGTTTGCACTGGGCACTTGTGCTGAATTAGCTCAGTCTGCTCCAGGAGAGGCTCACATGCACACACTTCCTTCTGGGACAGGTTTTTGGGAGACCATCTGGTATTCCCAGATCCAGATTTAGATTCCATTTTATAAAACACTTCTCTGTTCATCATCTCTGCTGAGCAGAGATGTTTGTAATTAGCCAAACCCTTCAGGTCAGAGCTTATGCTCTCAATGAAAATGCCAATCTTCTCTTTAATAGCTACATTAATAGCAACTATTCTTATCATTTTTATCTCCTTTCTTTTGTTTGCTGAGGTGGTTCCTCATGAGTGTTTAATTTGTATATCCTGCTCCTGTTGTAGCCCATCAGCCATGCTGACAGCACGCCAGCATTCCTTGCCAAACCCTTTAGCTGGGATTTCAAAATAACCTTTTCCTGGGGAGGGTTTGAGCACACATTTCAAGGTTTGACCCAGAAAGACTGGAATCACTTTGAACCCCTTTCTTTGTCATGTGGAGGCAGAAGCTGGTCATTGCTGGTGGCTCCAAAGCCAGGGGCTGTGTTTAGACCCACCAAGTTAGTTACACGTTCATCCACTGGCTCTGTCTGCTGGCACAACTTCAGGAAGCAGCTCTTCAGATGTTATGAGCTCTTTAGATGTCAGATGCTTAATAAAAATAGATAAAATCAACTTGTATTCAGGCTCTAATAATGGCTCCGTATGGCACGATGGTTTCTTGGTAAGTGTAGGCTGGATCTGATATGAGCTGGTGCTGCAGATCCAAAGCTGGTGGCATTTTCTGACTCTTTGAGGAGCCAGTTGCCAGGTTTTACTCATTTCCTCCCTGTTCAGTTGGCCCTGTTCATGCTACATGTGAGATTAGAAGAGTTCATGCTGGTAACTAGTGCAGTAGTTATTTTGTAGGTTCAGTGTGCAATTGTTGTTGAATAAGAGCAACATTTGATGTTAAATCGTTTATTGTCTAGCAGGCTGCTCCTGTGAAAAGGAGCTAACACTGTTATTTTTGGAAAGCAGCCCAGTGAATTACAGTGTATGTGAACTATAATTGTTGCCTTTGTGATGTATCTGACTGACCATCAGCTCCAGATAACCACACACGTACCTACTGTGATTTTTTTAATATTACATCTCTTTTACTCCCTGTGGTACCTGTGCACTGATAACACAGCAGTTGTGCTGCTCATAACCCTGCTCCTTTTCCAAGCCATGCAACTGTTTTGTCCTTCATTGCTTTTTTGCAACTGACACCCTGATCCCCCCTCCATTTGTATTTCCCCAGGTTTCCGAAATTTGCACCTGGATGACCAAATGACCCTTCTGCAGTACTCCTGGATGTTCCTGATGGCTTTTGCTTTGGGCTGGAGATCCTACAAGCAGTCCAATGGCAACCTGCTGTGCTTTGCTCCAGACCTGATCATAAACGAGTGAGTGGAGCTGCCCGAGCTGTGCCGGGGTGGGTGGGGGCTGCTCAGTGCTCACAGACACCCCCAGCCCCTCTCCTTGCCCCCTGCTTTTCTCCAGCAGCTTGCTTTGCATTTCCCACTAAGTCAAACGGAAGGTAATTGAGATATTAAGTGTATTTATATCCAGAAGTTTTTGTGGGAGGTGTTTGTGCTTTAACATTCCATATTGTGACTGTTCCTGCGCCATTCACTAGAATCATTCATTTTATCAGAGCCAACACAGTCACAGCTAAAAATATGCCGGGGATGGAGAGAAAAGTTTGGCAAATTGCATAATGTTCTGTCTGTTTAGTGTATCAAAGTGGCAATATGGCCCTAGGAGTTTGCCAGAGTGAAACATTTCTGTCTGATCTGATGGAATTAGGGCTGAAAAGACAAAGTTAAAGATGGAACAACCTGCCTGATTTCTATTTTCTTGTTGAACTTGGTTGTCGACTTTCAAGCAAAGCTGAATTTGGTGGAATGTTTGAACATATATTTTCTTGCACCACACATCGTTTTCCTTGTATTTTTCCAGTTTTGTGTTGTGCAGTAATTCTGTGCTGTGGAAGAGGGGAAGAGGGAATTTGAGATTGTTGAGGTGGTTGGATCTTATTCGTCTGTCTCTTTTCTGGTTTGGATATGGAGGCAATACTTTTAGCCTGCTTTGGCACAGTTTAATATTTTTGGTCCTATTTCACTTCAAAATCTGATCTCCCAAATATTTTCTGTGTTTTAAAAAATATAATAATTGTTACATTTTCTGTAGAATCAGCGATTTATAGTTCATGTTTATTTATTCCCTTGATTTTTTATTGTAAATATTTATCCAGGCTTTTATAAACTGTAATCATTGCCTCGTAATAATATTTTTCTTTTAAAAAAAGCTGAGGAGGAGATGGCAGGTGAGGGCCCATCTGTGTCCTTGTGTTTATTAAAGTGCTAAGAATGTGTCCCTGGAGTAGAATAGTCTCTATATGGTGGAATTGAAATAATTGATGTTGTCACTAAGTGCAATAACTTTTAATTTACTGTAAGTCAGAGGTCTCCTGCTGTTCTATCAGTGGGTCAAAACCACAGAGCTTCACTGCTAGGTGTTGGAACTCTTGAAAACCCCCAGAAATGAAAGGGTAATGCTGTTACAGCAAACAGTAATTCCCAAATTCCTTCCAGCTACAGTTTGGTGAGTCGTAGATCAGAGTGACATTTGTTTTCAATAAAACACTGAGCTGCCTGAGAGCACTGCAGCGCCTTCCAGTGAGCTACAGGTTCTCCATAAAACTCTCTGGTCGTAACTTTTTATGTCCCATCCCTCAATAAAACAGAGCCACCTCGGGGTAAAACCTGACAAACACCAGGGGAGACGTGAGAGCCCTGCAGGGAGACCTTGTGGGCAGGCAGACAGAAATAAATCCCTTGCTCTGGGTTTGTGCCCACGTGGGGAGGTGAGCTCAGGGCTGGGGCTGCAGCTGCTGCCGCTGGGCAGGGGACACTGCCATGGCTGCAGGGGGGGGCAGCTGCTCCTGCTTCGTTCCCTTGGGCTTTTACAGGGGGTTTAGAAAGCATTCCTTCTGTTCCTGAGCTTTCAGGACTTACCCTCATGTTTGATAGAGTTCAATGTCTTCAGCTTCACAAAGGGAAACTTCCTATCTCTCCAAGACTCGGTGGTTCAGTTGGGCATAACTGCACTTATTGATTAATTTCTTTATGGGATTAGTTAGACTTTCTTTAGCCTCATGTATCTGCTCAAGCATCTGAGCAGCATCAGTCCTTCGTGCATTTATCCCTGTGCCAGCCCTGTCCAGTGTGTTCCTGTGTATTTACTGCTACTTACATGGAGCAGCAGCATCCAGTAGCTCAGAGTCTGTGCTAGGAAAGAGGATTAAATTCTCTTATGTTTTAAACTGGCATATTAGTCATTTGCTCAGTCTTCTCCTAAAAATTTAATATTTATTGAATATTTCACTTTTATGTCTGTACTCCTATAATTTATTTATTTTTTATGGAGGTATGTCTATACTGGCTGGCAATTTTATATATGTTATACGTGTTTTTATACACATACACATGAAACTTGATTCAAGCTGTTGAAAAGTTTGGCAGCTGAATAAATCTTAGGCTTTAGGCCATTATTTAGTACTTGGAAAGGGTTTAAACCTGTGATTTTGCAGTATTGTATAACTGTTTCCCCAGTTTGTGATTGAAAACATGCCCTGCTGGAACTGGCACTGGTTCTGTCTCAGCTTTCGTCCTCTGGGTATGTCACAGGGTGCCCAAAATTACAGTGAGCACAGTGACAGAGCACAGTGCTGTTCTTCGAGTAGCAGATGCCATTTAATTGCTGTCCAGCTGGAGACCCGAGTTCCTGGAAGTCCTGGGCCCCAGGATTCTGTCTCTGGGGCCGTGCTCGTCACTGCAGCTCCTCGCTGGGAGGAGTGAGGTCACGCGTTTGTCCTCCTGCTCTCATGTGCCACGCAGGGTGCCTGTGCTGCTGCCTGCGAGTAGCAAAACAACAAGTGAGGTCAGTTTTGTAAGCAGTGCTTTGTCAGTTCCCTTTTTCCCCAAAGTTTTCCCCAGCATTCTTTTGTAACTCCTTCAGTGGAGTCGGTGCCATCTGGTTTTCAGAACAGCAGCATCTTGTTTGCTGGGGTTTGGTGCTGTGCAGGGAAACTCAGCTGAGCTGGGAAACTCAGAGCAGTGCAAAATCCCTGCCATGCTTCCCTCGCCCACGTGCCCGTTGCTGTGCCCATTGCTGTGCCCATCCGTGTGCCTCTTACTGTGCCCATCCGTGTGCCTCTTACTGTGCCCGTTGCTGTGCCCATTGCTGTGCCCATCCCTGTGTCCATCCCTGTGCCCATTGCCATGCCCATCCCCATGCCCATCCCCGTGTCCATCCCTGTGCCCATCCCCATGCCCATCCCCATGTCCATCCCCCTGTACATCCCCCTGTACATCCCTGTGTCCATCCCCATGTCCATCCCTATGTCCATCCCTGTGCCCATCGCCATGCCCATCCCCATGCCCATCCCCCTGTACATCCCCCTGTACATCCCCGTGTCCATCCCCCTGTCCATCCCCATGTCCATCCCCCTGTACATCCCCCTGTACATCCCCGTGTCCATCCCCGTGTCCATCCCCCTGTACATCCCCATGTCCATCCCCATGTCCATCCCCCTGTACATCCCCCTGTCCATCCCTGTGTCCATCCCCATGTCCATCCCCATGCCCTATGCCCTGCCAGGCCTGGCTGGGCACAGGGGTGGGCCTTGAGGGTACAAGGAGGGTACAAGGAGCAGCCTGCTCAGTGCTGGTGCCCAGGGAAGGCAGATGTGTGCCGTCCTCCCCAGCTCTGTGTCCGTTCCATGGGCTGAGTGTAGCGCCCCGGGAAGGGTTCCCTGCTCTGTGTGGGATCTGTGGGGCTGTGAGTGCCCTGTGCAGGGAGGGCAGCTGGGATCTGAGCGGGCAGAGCCCCGAGCCCTGCCCTGTGTCCCCAGGACAGCTCCCGTGCCAGCTGAGATCATCTGATGTGCCCTGGCCAGGATGGGGCTGGCTGGGAGCTGTTCCCAGAGCTGTGCCAGCCCTGGGACCTGGGACAGGCTGGTGAATCACCTCCTTGTGCTCTGTCAGTGGGCACGGGGCACAGCCGGGCTGGGCACAGGGGCTGTGGCTGCTCCTGTGCTCTGGGAGCTGCAGCTTGTGTAGCCTTGGCCCTGCCCAAAGCTCTGTGCCTTCCTCTGCATCCTCAGCCTCCTGCATGGGCTCGCATTCCCAGCAGGCAGAAACAAACAACAGGCTGACCCCTTTCATAATGTTTTTTTAACCTTCTGCCCAGAAGTGGACACAGTTTTACATGAGGAGAACTGCTGAGCCCTGGCAGAGAATGGGTTTAAATTACTCAATTTGAGATGTGTGAGATGCCCTTCGGTACAGCCCAGAGGGGCCAGGACATGTTTGCCACCTGGCCAAGGGGTGGCTGTGTGCCAGGTGCCCTGAGAAGCGTCCCAGAGCCCAGCAGGGCCCTGGCTGCTGTGTCGTGCAGCATCGCCTCGTGTGCTCTGCTGCTCCTTGGGGGGACCCAGGCTGGGGCCGGGGTGTCTGGGCTGCTCTCAGTGCCCACGCTGCGGGGCTGGGGCAGTGCCACACGGGGCCCAGCTCCGTGGGGAAGGAATTGTCCAACAGCTGCATTCGGAAATGCTGGGGTTTTACCCCACTGCTTGGTCTGCTTCAATGCAGTTTCAGTAGTTTGTGTTTCTGTCTTTCAAGAGCCATCAGGATTCCCCCTGGTTTTTGCACCTTGAGAATGGGCAAACCCTGTTCTCACTCAGGTGGTTGTGAGGGAACGTTGTATAATCCTCCTGAAGGGCTGAGGGAGAGAGAATGCAAAAGTGATCAGCTTTGGAGGAATTGTTGTTTCTTAACTGAATCTTACTTGTAACTTCCACAGGGATCCCATTTTGTCTCTGTGTAGATTATTAAGCTGTATAGGTGATACCAAGGAAAGGTGACACATTATTAACAAAAAATGAGGTGCTGGCATCACTGCCAAGAGATTGTGTACTCATTGCATGGGGTTATTTTGCTTGTCTTTTTCTCTACAAAAGAAAACCCATGGAAAATCATAAATCTGTTTTACACTGTTCAGAATTAGTCTGTTCTTCATTTCCCACTCAAAACTAATTCTGCAATATTCACAGTAACCAGCTGTAAGAGCACAGATAAGCAAGATTGCTGTGTCAGATGAGGTATTAGATAAAATCAGTTCCTGTCTTGATGCAAGGCTTCATTGAAATAGGAAAAAATATACAAAACATAATGTTTGTTATTCTGATTCCAAGATTTGCCTTTGCTTGTCAACATGATTTTCCATTTATGGTTAGAAACAAGTTTATTACAGTACAGAGATAATGAAGTTTAATTGCAGTGCTGGTCATTGCTTCAGAAACACAGATGGGCACAGATATAGAGTCACTTTGAAAACTGAGGAGTTACAGGAAGATACTCCTAAATATATAAACATGCCTTAAATTAGGTGCACATTTCAAAGGCATTGAAAGAATTAGAGAAATCCCAGTCTAGTGTGGCACTCCATTGTGTTTCCCTGGGAACATGAGAGACTCTGGGACCACCAGGCTCGGGGAACTCGGTCTGACCTTGATTTCTGTGCCACGTTGGTGCTGGGGCTGCTGAGAGCAGAGCTTGCTGCTGAGCCCCTGGTGCAGACAGGCTCCCTTTGTAAAGGCCCTGGGACTCAGGGTGTCCCAGGGCTCCTCCTGCCCTCGGGGCCAGCCTTGATCTGTGCCACCAAGGCAGCCACCTCAGGGACACGCTGGGAATGGAGCCTCCTTTGCTGTGCCCTGGCTCACGTACAGCTCCTCATCTGCAGTGTGGAAAAACAGAGCAGAGCGTGCAGATAGCCAGACATTGCCCTAATTGCTGTGCTTTTATTCCTCAGGCAGAGGATGAATCTCCCGTGTATGTATGAACAATGCAAACACATGCTCATGGTGGCCCGAGAGCTGTCCCGCCTCCAAGTCTCCTACGAGGAGTATCTCTGCATGAAGACCTTGCTTCTCCTCTCTACAAGTAGGTGAACAGCTCATACCAAGCTTTTTGCTTCTGCAGAAGTATGTGGTGGGTTTGCAATAGGTATTGTGAGATAGATTTTTACAATATGCTACATTTTTTTTAGGGTATGCTGGAGTTAAACAAGTCACAGCTTAGTAAATTCTTTCTGTACTGCATGGAAGTTCAAAGGGCAGTGGCAGAAATAGTGCTTTTAGAACATACAGAAATAAACTAACCTAATCTAAGTGATTATGTGTAAAGACCTTTCACAGTGGTTTTTTTTCCCCTCTGTTGATAGCACTGGTAGTCAGTGACTTTGTTCTCCCCTGCCCCATGGGGCTGCAGCTCCCTGAGGCTCTGAGCTCAGCCCAGGCTCAGCTGCAATCCAGGGACTCACAGAGCAGAGAGAGAGAGAAAGAAAGAGTGTGAGTGTGAGTGTGAGAGTGTGTGAGTGTGTGTGAGAGTGTGTGAGAGTGTGTGTGAGTGTGTGAATGTGCTGGGGTGTGTGTGAGTGTGCTGGGGTGTGTGTGAGAGTGTGTGAGTGTGTGTTGAGTGTGAGAGTGTGTGTGAGTGTGTGTGTGTGTGAGTGTGCTGGGGTGTGTGTGAGTGTGTGAGTGTGTGAGTGTGTGTGAGTGTGTGTGTGTGAGAGTGTGTGAGTGTGTGAGTGTGTGTGAGTGTGCTGGGGTGGGTGTGAGCCAGGCGCCTCGCTCCAGCACAGCCTCTGTGTCCTGGGAAATCCCATCCCGTCCCATCCCATCCCACACTCACAGGATCCCCAGGGAGCTGCTCAGGCAGGGACTGATGTGTTCCTGCTCCTGCCTGGCACGAGGGCTTTGCTTCAGAGCAGTGACAGAGGTGCCAACGTGTTTGAAAGGTAGCAGCAGAGCAAGTGAAGATTTGTCAACAGACTTTGGTACTTGTGCATCATCCTCATCAGGTGCCTTGGTTTGGAAGGTGTAAACATTCCTTATATTTAATGGTTCCAGTAAATAATAGCATTGATTCTCATACAAAAGGAGAATTTGTTCACCTTGGGCTTTTTTCTGGGTAGGAGCAGGAGGATTGGGAACCCCAGCACTGCTCCCGTGTCAGGGCAGGGGCTGCTGGGTGTGGGCAGGGTGAGGGTGCCATGGCCAGTTCCCCCGGTGCCCACCAGCCTGGCAGTGCCCGGCACTGCCTCGCTGCCAAGCCCACAACTGGACAAGGGCTCTTTTCAGAGGAGACTCTCAGCCTCTCATGGCCGTGGGCTTTGTAGGAACTTAAAACTTCCCTGAAACTGCAGATTTCAAACAGTTCCTGTTTGATTCTGAAATCTCTCCCAAAAATTCCTCAAGTGTTTCGGGTGTGGTGTAGGCCAGCTTTCCTCCCAGGAGCTGGAAATTTCCACAGAGAAATTTCCATGGCAGAAGTGGCGAGGAGGCAACGCTGGCAGGACTCTGCCCCTCCAGCAGTGGGGCTGGGCAGGGGCTGGCACTGCCCAGAGGCCTCTCCACTCCATTTCCAGTGGGGGACAATTTATCTTCATTTTGCCAAGCACGCACATTGTGTGAGTGGTACATCAGGGAGCTTCTGCAATTGAATAGCTGAGATTTCTATAGCTCTTTAATCCACAACTTGACAATTTGAATTTGTTTATTGTGTTTCTGTGTTAAGTTTTCCAAGAGAAGAGGAGGAGGAGTAAAACAGGAATCCCACACAGGTCTAGACTTGTAGCTCACACACAGACGTAGCTCAGAGACCTTTTCCACGTGAAATATTGAAACAGTTGACAGGTTTCATCTCCTGTGTAGGCAAGACAGACAAGAGACTTCATTCCAGAATCTCTCAGATGCTGACAGTGCAGGGAAGGCTGGATTTCCTAAGGAAGGGAATGTGTGCTCTGTGGCATCTGTCCTGCTGTCCTGCTTTTGGTCACCTTCGTCTCAGCTCTTTCTCTTCTCTGTCTTCAACTCTTTCACTTCCCCAAGGTGATCAGAGGCCTCAAGGAAAGCACCTTAAGGACCTCTGGAGTCCCCGTGCTCCATTAGTCCAGGTTGGTCCTGGCCCATCCCCACAGCAGGAGATAGGCACGGGGACTTCTCCTGGGTTTGAGTCCCCAGGCTCTGTGTTTCTGTCCCAGCCCCTCACGTGCCCAGCCCTGTCCCAAACAAGCTGTGTCCATGCCCAGTTTCCCATGGCTGGTGCAGTGTTTGTTGTCCAGTCTGGCACTGCCTTGCCTCGTTACTTGATCCATGTCAGGAGGCTCAGAACCAGATGATCTTTCAAGATCCTTTCCAAGCCAAGCCATCCTGTGATCCTGCCCTTGCTCTTCCCTGGGCACACAGAATTTTTAAGGAACCTTCCTAATGTCACATTTCCCCAGGGCTGGAGAACACAGGAGCTCCAGTCCTGGTGCTTCTCCATCAAGGTGCTTCCAGGGCTGGGTGTTGTTGCCTCCATGGTCCAGTTCCCCTCCTGCTGTTTTTTGGTGGAATACCTCTGGAGGTTATTTTTTATTTTGCAGCAGTCCTGTGCTTTGTGTTCAGCTGGTCACTGTCCCATCTTGCTCTCTCCTTGTCTCTCTGCTGTCATTTCAGTCAGTCCAAGTCCCTTTCCCTTTGCTCATTTTTATAGAATCACAGAATGGTTTGTGTTGGAAGGCACCTTAAAGTTCATCTTATTCCATCCTGGCCTTAAACATTGCCAGGGATCCAGGGGCAGGCACAGCTTCTCTGGGCACCCTGTGCCAGGGCCTGCCCACCCTCACAGGGAACAATTCCATATTTTACCCTAAATTTCCCCTCTTGCTCCTTGTCCTGATGAAGGTTCTCTCTCCGTGTAACTAATGTAAGAGAGCTTAAGCCATGTCCCAGTTCAGTTTGGCGGTGTGGTAAAGGTGGGTGTCCATGTTGCAGTTCCCAAGGAGGGCCTGAAGAGCCAGTCCCTGTTTGAGGAGATCCGCATGACGTACATCAAGGAGCTGGGCAAGGCCATCGTCAAGAGGGAAGGGAATTCCAGCCAGAACTGGCAGCGATTTTATCAACTGACTAAACTGCTGGACTCTATGCATGATGTAAGTCCTGACAGGAATGCTGCAGGCATTCCAGAGAAATACGTTTGGGGCGGGGACGGCGAGCTCCTCCAGCTCTTTTTATTTAAAGGGACAAATATCGGGGAGGAGGAGGAGGAGGAGGAGGAGGTCATGCTCCTCTGCTGTCTCACGAAAGGCAAATTGAGAGCCTTGAACATGGTCCTCTCAGGCTGCCTCTGCAGTGCAATCCACAGCAATTAATTGTATAATTAATCTCATTTTCAGTCTCTGCAGTTTTTAAAAATTGCATTGCTTTAAAAAGCTGTAACTGACTTTGCAGTAGAAGCAGAAATGTGGCATTTAAAAGCAGTCTTATCTCAGAGCCCAAGAAGTTAAGAGTTTATGGAATAGTTTGAAATTCTATTAAAACAATGCCTCAGCAGTATGTGTGGTGTTAGCAATGATCTAATTTTGAAGGAATTTCCAATTCAGACCGTCTCCTCTGGCAGTTTAATTCTAATTAGACATGTAGCACAAAGCAGTGTTTAAGACAAGGGTAACTTTGAGACCTCAGAATTACTGTTTTTTTCTTGTAACTGTACCAAGCACCTGGAAAGATCTCATTTAGCTTATCCATGTGTGTGTTATTTATCTGCTGGAATGGGAATTGGTACCGAATCTCCTTAGTGTTTGTAAAGCCTTGCACAGTCTGTTTGGTTGGTTTTTATCAGACTGCCATGGACAATAATTAATGAACTAAATGAGGATTCCTGTGCACGTCTTGCCTGAGCCCCATCCTGTGGGCAGGAGCTGGGGAGGAGGGAGGTGGATGTTCTCTGAGCATCTTCATCTGCAAGTAATTCTTTGTCTTGTCACTCGTAGGTGGTTGAAAATCTTCTGAGCTTTTGCTTCCAGACATTTTTGGATAAATCCATGAGTATTGAGTTCCCAGAAATGTTGGCAGAAATCATCAGCAATCAGATACCAAAATATTCCAATGGAAATATCAAGAAGCTCTTGTTTCATCAGAAGTGACTGCCTTAACACAAAGGGTTGCCTTAAGAAACCGTCACACGATAGCTTTGTTTTGTAAAGAGAAAACCTACAGAACTTGTTCCTTTTGTCCTCGCAGGTGTTTCTTTTGTAATTATGCACTACATGTGGTTTACAGAGGGCCAAGAGTTAGGCTGGAGAAGCAGCGGATTTCTCGGATTTCTCGCGTTGGGGAAAGGATTGGGGAGAAAGGAAAGGAAAGGAAATCGTGGTTTTGGCAGAAATTTTCTCTCTCCCCTCGAGCACCATCCCTGGATGCATCAAACCACCAGTGACAAGCTCTGAGGCTGTTACGAACATTCTGCTAATTAATTAATTAATTGCTGCAGTTGGCTGGAGACAATTTTTTAGGCTTTTTTTTTTATTTTAGTAAAGTGTTTTGGATTTTTTTTTTAAAGTTAAGGTAGTATTTTGGTTTATGCATGTAACCTGAAGAAAGTTTACAAGTGTATATCAGAAAAGGGAAGTTGTGCCTTTTATAGCTATTACTGTCTGGTTTTAGCAATTTCCTTTAACTTTATATACCGTGAACTCGGCTTGTTCATTTTTTCTTACATAATTTTTTTGTAATACTTCAAGATGCCTATTGTACAGCTGGTTTTTTAAGGTGGGGCAGCTCGTAGCTTTCCTAAATGACCTCTAGACAGTAAATACTCAAGTAGATTCATGTGAAACTGGGTTGGGCTTTTCTAACCTAATGCTTTCAACCGGCAAAGTGGCCATAAAAATTGGGTTTTTTCTAAGGGCCCGGGTGGGTGGGAGAACACTCTCAAATCTCATTTCAGTAGCTCCAGATGAAACAAATCCTTTTGGTACATTGCAAAAGCGTCGGATATGCAGATTCATAGAAAATTAACCCAGTCCTAACTGGATGTAAATGAGCAGGTTATTTTATATATTGAAAAAAAAAAGAAGCCTGATTTTTGCATATGATGCAACAGCCATAACGCAAAGAGTCACGGGCTGCTTTGATGCCAAGAAGATCAGTCCTGACTGCCCATCAGGAAATTTTCAGGAAAATATGCATAGCTTCAGAAAAGTTTACTTCTGTGTGGAGAAACTCCGTTTTCTATACACTTAAAGCTGCCATCACACAAGAATTTCTGGAGACCCCAGGGACAGGGGAGGACGTGCGAGTGCACCCAGCGGCTGGGGTTGTTCTCCTGTAGGATTCCAGGATCCTCCTCTCCGGGGACTTGTCCACGCAGCTGGGATGGATCTCCCAGCTCCGAACTCACCTGGTTAGAGACCCAATTCCACATCTCCACCCTTCACTGACTGCTCCATCCTCTTTCCTGGAGAGCAGGAGAGCTCCGCTACTGAGTCGTGGTCTTAGAGTTGTCCGTCAAACTTTCTGTCTTTGTAAGGCTGCAGCCCTTCACATTGAATTCCTGGCGTGCCATAAATTCCCATAGGCCTTGTGGATTTCTCCTTGTTGCCATTGATGAGGATATTTTCGACATTTAGAAGCTGTAGTAGCCTTTTCTATGTGCACCTTAACAATTTTCTGTATCTCAAAACTGAAATATTTACTATGCCACTCTAAAATTTGATTTTTACTCGAAGTGGCCAGATCGTTTGTGTAATAGAAATGAGAAAGATCGTCTGAGAAAATACAAAACCTAATATATTTTTATATTTAGTTATAGTTTCAAATATGTATAATCGGTATATTCGCTGATCCAAGAAAAAAAGGGAAGGGCTACTGCAGCTTTAAAAGCAATTTATTAAATGATTGTAAAATAGCTTGTATAGTGTATAATAAGGATGATTTTTAGATGACAGATTGCTTTATCATGATACATGTAATTATATTTTTTGTAGGGGTCACAGATATGCTGAGTGGAAACCGTCGCGCGTGGTTTGGCCGGAGGCAGCACCGGGGCTGTCGGTGTTGGTATCCAAAGAAGTGCTCTGTTCAGAGGGGAAACCTGTGCTCCTGGGTGTTTGTAGGGTTGGGTTGTGTTCATGGAATCACTGTGTACAATTCCCATTGGTTTAGGGGGGGATACTCCTATCTGTATGGTCGGGAGCCGCTCCCGAGGCACGGCTGAACCAGACCCCGCTGCAGAAACTGTCACAGCTCTGACAGCAAAAACAGCTTAGAAATTGGGCAATAATCCACATCCAGGTGCCAGCAATATGTAAATACAGAGCGTGGGGTGTTCACAGCACATTTCTACATTGAGCAGACCTTGGTTTCCAACTGAAATAGGAAACTCAATTCTCGTCCTTTCTTAAAGCTCTTTTTGAATGTTATACCTATTAAAAAAGATCCTATATTCAGTACTTTGGAGTAAAATAGCATCTTTAATAAAAGAAAATAATCACTCTCTTCTTTGATCTGTAAGGAATATGTACATTTTGTAATAGGTAAAGGTCAGGATTTTAATTACAACTTCCAGCCCAAGTCATTGGGAATCATCCCGCGCCCGTTTGCGATACAGATAGGAGTTTGTACTGGTGGGGCTGGGGGGTCGTGGGGAGGGGAAGCCTGCTCTTTCTTTGGAGAATGTTTTATAAACTTGCATCCCCAGAGCCCTCGGTCAGAGCCTGGGGACAGCGTGTGTGGGTTGGGGTGCAGGGACCCCAAATTGTCGTTTTTGCCAGCAAAAGCAACTGCAGTGAACTCCAGCAGGTGGTGGAGTCGGGGGTTGGAACTGGATGAGCTTTAAGATCCCTTCCAACCCAAATTCTGGGGTTCTGTGATCCCCCCGTGAGAGAACCGGTCGCACAGGAGGAGAGGCTCTCTGCCCCTTGTGTCTGTTTGCCTGTATATTCATTTTTAGTCTCTGGATTTAAGGAGAATCAGAGGAAACTGTGATGTTCGAGGAAGAATCGTCCTGTACATGCTGTTCAGTTTAAACTTCACCAGTGAGACTCCGTAGTGCTGTAGCCAGCAGTGAGAAGTCCGTGTCCTGTTATCCGTGGTCCGTGTAGCAGTGGGGAGTCCCTGCACTCTGGATAAAGCAGGGAGAACTCGGCCTTGGCCCTTCAGTGCCTTATCACAAAGTGCACGGATCCGCCCGCAGGCGGGGGCAGCTCAGGACTCGCAATGGCCTTAGGGGGACACCGGGACGGGGACAGGGACACGGGGGGGCGGGGGGGCTGGGGACCGGTGCCAATCGATGCTGAAAAATGACCTCGCCATTTCCACAGGAAAAGGTAGGGAAGGAGGAAGTGCCTGGATGAACGCAGGCTGTGGGAAACATCCTGCGGCCAAACTCCAGAGAGGGAGGATTCAGGGACATGACTTAGAGTGAGGTTTTATAAAGATTGTATTATTATATCCCTGCAAGTGTTCGAGGCCTGCCTGGACGGGGCTTGGAGCAGCCTGGTCTGGTGGAAGGGGTCCCTGCCCGTGGCAGGGGGGATAGATGAGCTTTAGGGTCCCTTCCGACCCAGTCCAGGCTGGGATTCGTGGTCACAGACCAGGCACGCTCTGCCCCATCCCAGTCTGCAGCCGGGGCTTGCTGAGCCATCGATGTCTCATAGGAACCAAATTTTCCGTGAAGGTCGAGGGCCTCTCCAGAGGCCTCGTGTCCGAGGGAAGGCTGGGAGAGTGTGGGGACACCCCACCTCCAACCCCCTGCCCACAGCAGAGGCAGCGATGGGTCATTACTCTATTTTGTATATTAAACAAAAAGATATATACTGGGGACAAATCCTATATCATACCAGTGTATGGCATTATTAAAAAAATCATTATTTTTATCACAGCAATTTTAAACAGCATTAAAAAAATTAAACCAGTGACTCCTGTTTAAAAATAAAAGTTGTAGTTTTTTATTCATGCTGAATAATTCTGTAGTAACAAGTCTGTAGTTTTCACCTACTCAGTGAAATGTTGGACTGTAAAAGCTTGTGTGGAATTGTTGAACATTTATTTTTTCATTTAAATTTGCTGTTCTGGTAATACAAAGCCACACATCTGTACAGAAGTTGCAGTAAATGTGAGCCATTTACAGCAATGCCGAATAATGGACAGAAACCATATAATAAAATTCTGCTTTTTTCATTAAATGGCTCCAAAATGCTTTTGTGAAGTTTTTGTTGTGGTCTCGGAAAGGGTTGGGTCTGACATGCCAGGAGAGGATCTCTATGAGCTTATGGTCCCTTCCAACCTCAATCCCTCTTTAATTCTATGATTTTAAATGTATGTTGTCACTGCAGCGGTTCCCAACTGTCTGATACTCATCAGGATGTGATAAAAGCTCCCTCCCAAGGCAGGTGCCAGCTGCCAAACATTAGTGATAGAGGGAAATAAAATGCACTGAACAGCCTCGGGGCTGCCCAGGTGTGGGCAGGGGATGGGTGGTGGGGGCTGAGCTGCCCTGGGGTCCTGTGCAGAGACAGAACTGAACCCAGGAAAAAGGGAAGAGGACCTGGTAAATCAGCAGGGCTGAAAGGAGCCTCTCTGGCTGGGAAGATGCTGCCCTCGGGTCCAGAAGGTCTCAGCCCTGGAGCAGAAGATGCTGCCATGGAGCTCCTTCCCTGCCCTGTTGGAGTTTCCGACATTTCCAGCCCCTCAAACCGCCGCGGTTTTCCCCCAGCACAGCTCAGCCTTCCCCCCCGAGCCACAGAGCCAGGCCTGCTGTAATAAAATCTCATTTAACTGCAGCAGAAAAGGCCGAGTTCCCAGCAGGGAACGATTTCTTTGAATTGTTTGCAATTAAAACAAAGCTTACATAAATTTCCCTTCGGTAATTCCCAAGCTGGATGGCTGCGGATGGGGGTCAGAGGCAAGGCAAGGATGGGATTTACCATAACCACGTTTATTTGGGCCACAGTTATGGAAAGATGCTTTAAGGAGAGCCATCAGACACTCAGATAAAGAACTGCTCAGTGCCTGACAGCTCCAGCCTCATGGTAGGTGCATCAAGTCCTCAGTGTGGTCACACTCCACCCAAAATCCCCTTTGTCCCATTCCATTTACAAAAGCGGTGATACCAGAAGGATCTGTGGAATTTCTGCCCCTTCCCTCTGCATTCTCCCATGCTCCATGGCCCAGGGGTGGGCTGGGACAGGGCTGCTGCCCTCCCTCACCTGCCACCTTGGTCTGCTGCTGTTTGCTGTCTTGGCTCCATCCTCAGCTTCCAAGAAATTCGGGTGAAGCCCAGCATGCGGTTGCAATTCATGGTTTCTGCTGTGTTCACATTATCCCAGTAAAATGATGGCATTTCAGACGGTTAGGAGAAGATGCCATTAAATGCCATTTTTACAGCTCTGACATTTAAGATTTGAGCTTTGGAGTTGGTGTGTGCCCCCGGGATGGTCCCCAGGGGGCTGGTTTGTCCCTGGTTGTGTCCCCTCTGCAGCGTGAGCTCGTGTCGAGCTCTGGGCACATGGAGCTGGTCCGTGTCAGGCACAAATTCTGGGGTTTTACACAATAAAAGACTCCTTGGCTGCATAGTACTGCTTATGCCAAAGGGGGTCCCAGATGCTCTCAGCGCTCTTGCCAAGCTCCTGCCAGGGTCCAACAAGTTTGGTGCATTTCCTCACCAGGGTTACTGATAACTTCAATTATTGGTGAACCTGAAAATACACTATATATTATATATAGTACATGGACATTTCAAAATAAAGAAGTGTAAATATTGAACTTGACAACATCTGGCTGGAGGAGCAGCACAGAGAGGAACCATCAGAAGGGAGTGCACTGATGTCCCGTGCCTGAGCCCATGGGTCAGCTGATAAAATCCAACCTGGAGGAGGGGGGTGGCAGTAAATGGCCTTATCCAATCCATCACAGCCTGGCACAGCTCCAGAGCATAATGAAAGATATTCTCTGAGGGAACACCCTCAACAACAGGGAACCTTAGGTTAAAAAAATAACAAGTGGAGTACTTCTTATTAAGGGATCTGTTGATTTGAGATCAAACCACATTAAAAGGTTGGGGCAAAACTGCTGAGGCAGCATCGGATGTGGGCACTGATTGTGCTCCTGCTGCAGGAGATGGGGTGACACTTCCTGCTGAGGAAGGTGACCTGGTGTGCCCAGGGGGATGTGTCCCCAAGGAGCAGAGCATGGAGGGGAAATAATCTCCAGGGACTGGACATGGGGAGCTGCATCCCTGAGGAGCTGAGAGGGGACACGGGGGGGACAGGCAGTGACACGGGGCAGGGGGGCTGTTCTGCCATCCTGTCACCCTGGGCTCCTGCCCTGGCCCCAGCACACGCCTATCTGGGTTCCTGCAATGACAAATCCAGAATTAAAACCCAGCGTTTTTAATTCCTCATTTCTCTCCTAGGCTTTTCCTTTTTACCCTTTTTGGCTCGCAGGCAGAGTTCCTCCAGCTGGCTGCAGCCAAGCTGCACGTGTTCCTACCCCAAACAAACACAGCGCTGGCCTGCCAGCCTCAAACACAGCAATTACTAAAAATAATTTTTAAAAATCCGCCCAGCCCAGCCCAAGCCTTGGCGAGTCCAAGGGAACCTGAGGGATGTGGCTGTCACAGCCTCCCCTCCTGCAGCCCCTGCCCAGGGTAAGGACAGGTTGGGGGTCCCTGCTGGGGTCCTGGGGGGCTCCTGCTGCCCCTCGGCCACTGCTCACTGCTGGCTTTGCTGAGCAGAATGGGGCTGAAACAGCTCAAAGCTCTCGGGCTAAATATATCCCCGTTGCTGGGGAAATAAATAATAAACACAGTGTGACGGGGATGTCATTGGTTCTGCTGGGGCTGGGGCTGCAGCGCTCTGGGTACCACACAGGGCAACAAAACTCAACAAAAACTGGGCACAACCAACAACAACAGTGGCTGAAAAAGTAGCCCAGCCAAACCCAAACCTGGCAAAAAATAACCAGCAGTAAAACAGAGGCAAAAGCAGCACGTGCATTTCCCAGACTCAGAAATATTAATGATAACGGCTGCAGCAAAATTAATGAGCTTTAAAAAGGAACAAAGCATCCCCAGGATCTGTGGGAGTGGGAAAGGGAGGGCAGCTGGGCACGGGGCAGACGGGGCTGCCCCATCCCTGTCCTCATCCAGGACACCAGCACAGGTGGCACTGTCCCAGCCCGGTGTCACCAAGGTGTCACTGCAGTGCCACGGGCAGGGCCGGGGCTGGCTGAGGTACCCAGAACGAGCTTGTTTGCTCCAGAGCTCCTTGCTGGCTGCCAGGACAGCAGGGACACACTGCCATGGGCTGGAAATGAGCACTTACCTCTGTGGGACAGTGGAGAGGGGCTTTGGACGAGGGATGGAGGGACAGGACACAGGGAATGGCGAATGGCTTCCACTGCCAGAGGGCAGGGCTGGATGGGATGTTGGGAATTAGGAATTGTTCATGGTGGGCAGGCCCTGGCGCAGGTGCCCAGAGCAGCTGGGGCTGCCCCTGGATCCCTGGCAGTGCCCAAGGCCAGGCTGGACAGGGCTGGGAGCACCTGGGACAGTGGGAGGTGTCCCTGCCATGGCAGGGGTGGCACTGGGGGGGATTTAAGCCCTTTCCAGCCCCCTGTGCCAGGGAGATGCTCACCCCAGTGGAACCTTCACTGCCAGCCACGTTCCAAGCCCTTCTGCGGCTCATCCCTGGAGCTCTCCCATCCCCTGTCCCTCCTGCTCTGCTCTTCACCCACAGCTGGCTGTGAGCACAAGCTCTGAGCACTCTGCAGATATTTAATTATCTGCTTGCTGGGGTAAGCTGGGTCCTGGGGCAGGGCAGGCCTGGGGAGCAGCTGATGGAGGCTGTGGGAGGGAGGAAGGGATGGCAGGGACACAGCAGGGACACAGCAGGGACACAGCAGGGACACAGAAATCTCCCTGTGGAGATGGGATTGCTCCAGCTCCCCCCACTCCCAGCTCCAGCCCCTGCTCTGCCATCCCCACCTAATCCAAGCCGGGCTGGTCTCCGGGGCACCGGGCTCCTGCAGACTTCTTCCCTTCCTGCCTGCGTCAGTGAGTTTAGAGCCCAGGTGTGATTTTCTAGACACTTTTGTCTGAGGTTTAGAAGCAGAATAAGCTTCATAAGCAGAAGGGAGGATTTACAATAAGTAATAGGTAGGTGCTACCTTGTGAGCTGTCAGCCTCGTGCTAAATTACCTGCAAACAATCAGCTCCTCACCCAGAGAACAGAGCTTTAAACGGCCATTTCTCTAAAAACCTCTGCTTTTAATGGTTATTTCCCAAAAGCTAAACATCTGAATTAGCCCAAAGTACAAACTGTAATTGCTTTGAGGTTTCTGGCTTGGTAGAGTATTAAACCACCACACACTCACTAACATGTCTCTCAACCCTCGGGCTCGGGCTCTGCGCAGGTGACTTCCCCTTCATCTGCCCCAGATCCATCCCTGTGCTCGGCTGCTGCCCATGAACCAGGGCTGAGCCTCTTCTCCAGGCAGCCAGGGACAGGACAAGAGGAGACGGCCCCAAGCATCCCAGCCAAGCCCAGTCCAACTGCAAACCAAACCCAACCCAACTAATCCAACAACCCAACACCAAACCCAACCCAACTAATCCAACAACCCAACACCAAACCCAACCCAACTAATCCAACAACCCAACACCAAACCCAACCCAACTAATCCAACAACCCAACCCACTCCCAGCCCAAACCCAAACCCAGCCCACCCCAATTAATCCAACTGCCACCAAACCCAGCCCAAACTTACAGTGTGTTTGTGGGACATCAGCCATCAATGTGAAACATGGCAGGGCTGCACCAAGAGACTCTTCTGATGTCAGCTCCAACAGCCAGCATTGCATCTTCTCTCCTTTTTTGGTGATTGACCAGGGGCCACAGGAGAGGCTCAGACCGCTGGCAGTGCCACCACCCAGCTTTCGTTTCATTTTGACTGATTTCTTTAATAGTAACCATCAAATGCTGCGTCAGGCTGGTTTAAAAAATATTTCCTACCTTTAATTTCTTTTGGAATAAACCAATGTTTACTACAGTATTAAAGCTGGCCCAAAATGGGAACATTTAGTAAGCGTTCCAGACAAGTTTTTCTTTTTGGAAAATTTTAATTAAAAAAAAAATATTCCGCTGGCTCTCCTGTAAGAGCAATAACTTCTGCCTCGGTTTGATTTCCTTTCCTCCAGGAGACATCTCGTAAATACATGTGTGTGGGACTTTTGTTCCCAGAAACTCTCTAGGTAGCACATCCAAGAGCTCCCAAGTGCCTCTGAAAAGGAATTTACTGTGGTCTCAGAGTAACTGGAGTATCCAAGGAGCTGAAGGGGGACCCTACACTGAGAGGTTTTGTGGGGACATGGCAGGAGCAGCGTGGTGCTGCTGCTCTCACAGCATTGCTAAGCAGGTCCCAAACACCCTGTCCCCAGATAATGCCTTTTGGAGGGCTCTTGGCAGCTCTGCAATCCCCATTCATCCCCAGCACTTGCTCTGCTCCAGCAGCATCCCAGCAAGGCAGGAGGGAGTTCGGCACAGGACAGTGACAAACACACACAAACAGCACTAACAGATGAAGGATGAAGGGTTTTTAAAAATCCTTTCCATCAGCCCTCCCCATCCCTCTCCCAGCCCCAGGGAGGGGCTCTCACACCCACCCCAGGCACCCCGAGGTCCCAGCCCCAGCCACGGAGCGATGCTGGGGCTGGATAAAGCCTGGCCTCAGCCTAAGCCAAGGCTGGATACAGCCCAGCCCTGTCTGATGCCAGGGCTGGATAAAGCCTGGCCTCGTCCTTAGCCTCAGGAAAGCCAAGAAATAGCACAAAAGTTGGCCATAAAATCCAAGGATGGAGATGAACCAGCAGTGCGCGAGGGAAACACCGGATTTTATCCCTACAAACCCCTGGCCCTCTTCATCCAACACCTCCAAGCAGAGAGCACGAGGGAGTTTGGGGACCTCACCCCTGCCCAAGCCATACCAGCCACCTGAGAGTGCTCCCCAAGGGGTCAGAGTGCTATGGAGAGGGGGTGATCCCGTGGGAATGAGCTGTGCCACCCACCCTGGAAAGCAGGAAAAGTATTATTGCCTTTTCCCTCTTTTTTCCCCAAGACAAAAGGCCAGGAAGTTTAATTACTGTGGATAAAAACGTGAAGAAGGCTGAAATTTCAGCTCCCTTCTCTCTAAGTGACACCAGGGAGTGAAGAAAGCAGCAGCTCCAGGCTGGGGGTCGGGGGCTTTGGAGCCTCTTGGTGACCAGCCCCAAATGTCCTTTGCTTCTCTCCTTACAGCTCTTCTAAAAATATCAAATATAGATATTTTCCTCATAATATTTTAAGATACTCTATTTATACATTAATCCTTTCAAAAATAAAAAGTGACACATAGAGCAATTCAGTCACTCAGAGTCTTTAAAACTGTTACAAAAAGCCACGACATCCATCCCCAGCGCCACGGCCTGGGGGCTGAGACTTGCTTTTTATAAAATATGATTCCAGCTCTCAAAATCCCGGCTCTGCAGCCAAACAGGGCTCCTTGTCCCACCCTCCCCCTTCAGCACAACCTGGAACAATGAGGGGTTTGCACTCCCACCCTGCCCAGCCCTCGTGGCGTGTCCATGGAGGCAGGAGCTGGGCTGGGGCAGCCAAAGGCTCCTCCTGGCTCTGCACAGCCCCACCTTGGCCACACCAACAGCAAGGATGGAAATAATTCACTGGCACAACCAGCACTGCACAGACTTGGCACGACGAGGCTGCAAGCAAGGGGAGTCCTGGAAAACAAGGCTGGAGAGAGGCAGAGGCAGCTCCAGCAGGGCCTGGGCATGGGCGGGAGCACGAGGTGTCTGTACAGTGGGATTTGGGAAGGGCAGGTACCAAACAGCCAAACAACACGAGTGGGGCTGGTCTGGGGCTGCAGCAGGAGGGCAGCACGGGCTGCTCACCTCGCACAGACTGAGGGCTACCCCCCAAAATCAAAATCCTGGAAATATAAAAGGAGATTTTGAGAGGTTTGGTCCAAAGCATCCTCTCTGCAGCGAGCAGGTGCCTGCTGAGCCCTGCCAGCCCTGGGCCCTGCAGAGCCCACCTGGGGCTCACTCTCGCCAGCAAGAGCCAGCACTGTGGTGGCACAAGGAGGGGACACCTGCCAGGGCTGCCCGGCCATCACGGGAGCTCAGCCCCCCTGCCCTTGCCCTGCCTGCCCCAGAACTCCCTGGCAGCACCGAGAGCTGTGCTTGGGGCTCCAGGGAAGCACAGGGAGCACAGGACTCCTCCTCGGGGGGACCGTGCTGGGTGCAGCCAGGGAATGTCCCCCTGCAGGAAACCCCCTTGGGGCATCTCCAGCCATTCCCAGTCTTCAGCTCGGCCCCTAGGAGCACTTGGCTGTCCCTGGGCTGGTTTTCCACCGCTGGGATGTGCATTGAAGCACCCCCAGCTCGGGGCTGGGGGAGTCTCTCCATCTCCCCAGGAGCACTGCAGGACGAGAGGCGGCGTCTGATGCACACAAACACCCACAGCGGGCACAGGGCTGTCCTCACCCCGGTCACACGGGGGCACAGGGGCCTGCAGGACTGGCCATGGATACCATGGAATGCTCAGCAGTGGCTCTGTGCACCCCACAGTTATAGGAACTCCACGTAGTTCTCGGGGATCAGTCCTGTCTTGCCGTTGAGGGTCCCTTCCAGCCAGCCGGGCTCCTGGGATGGGTGAACTGCAGAGACAGGGGAAGGGCACGTCAGACCTTTCATTTGTGCTCATTTCCAAGGGAACTAACAGAGTTAAAGATGATTTTCAAGGTCCCTTCTGACCCACACCATTCCATCACTCTGTGAACACACCAAGGGGCTCAGGTGCTCCATCCCTGCCTGTTCCCCGTGGGACTCCTCGGCCCTTCCCTCACCAAGTGAGCTGCAGGCTCCAAATAGTCCCTGGGGCTCCTGGGCTGAGGGAAGTGAAGCATTTGGGATAAAAATAGGGGCTCAAGACTTCCTCTGGATTTGAGCTAAGATCTCGTCGAAGTTTGAGAGAATGTGATTAGCTCCATCACAGGGTAACTCTGCCCATCCCGCCTTGGCCTGGGCCCAGGCTGGGAGGGAAATTGCATTAGGGAACAATCCCAGCGGGAAAGCAAACCCTGCAACCTGATTGTGTGCAACCAGAAACCTGATCAGTCCTCAAAAGCCTTTCTTTATTCAATCAACCCCCAAAAATTTGCTGACTGTGCAGGAGGCAGGCCAGGGCTACGCCTGCAGGCAAAGGAACATCCCCCTCCCACAGTCATGGTGGTGAGCCTGTGCTCCAGAGCTCCTGAAGCTCCCTGGGCTGCTGTGGCTCTGCAGCGCTGGCCTCACTCCCTCACTCGTGTCTGGGTCAGTGAACTGGAGCTCTCACAGTGCCACTCTGCCCTGTGCGTGCCGCTCAGCCCCAAGCCCCAGCTGGATCAAGCTGCTGCTCAGCCACGTGCAGCCCACAGCAGCCCAAAGTCAAACTGGAACCTGGCTCCAAGTATTGCCAAGACCACTCTGCCTTTGCTGGGGTTTGAAAAGGGCCTTGATCACAGCAAGAATCCCACCAAGCCAGGCTGGTTCTACCTCACGTCCCCCAGCCAACGTGAGCCCCGGCTGTGCTGCTGAGTGACTGGAACACGCTGTGTACTTTTTCCCTTGAATAATCCATTGATTTTTATCAGCAAACATAATGTATTTAATTCAAACTTGTTCCCCTCCTAGCTGCTCTGATTCCCACGGGCCCTCAGAGGGGAGACCATGTTTATTTATAAGATGACTATGGAGCTGCTTCGGAGAAGGATTGTCTTTAATTCACATGTATTCATTCTCCTCCCCTTTCTGCTGTGTTCGCTTCTATATCCCTGGGCAAAAACAGTGCATGTGGTAGCAGCTTCCCAAATGACAATGCTTAACATTTAAAAGCCAAGAATGACTTGGAAAGCGGCAAAAAGTCTTCTCGTTACACTGGGATTATAACTAAGCCAGAGCTGCTCAGCTCCATGGGGCACAAACTCTTGGTGCAGGAAACACCAAATCGGAGTTCATTAGCATGGTCTGAGTGAGCAAAGCCCACCTGCTCCAGTGCTCCTATCCTGAGGGAAAAAGCACACATGGCTTTCCCATCTCCTGCACAAAGCATTACAGCAACTACCCCGACTGTTTCTGGTGCTGATATCCAGAATCTCATCTCCCCTGCACAGAACAACTCCGGGAATGGCAAACGTTTGCTGGGGCAGGCACAGCTCACCAGGGTCTCCCTGAGCTTAGAGGAGGGGTCGGGAGGCACAGGAGGGTTTGGAGGCCAGGGGTGTGCAGGGCCCATGGGACAGGCTGGGAGCAGGGCTGGCAGTGCCTGGAGGAGCCCAGGGGATGTACAGTGCCTGTGGGACAAGTTGGGAGCAGGGCTGGCCATGCCTGGAACAGCCTGGGAGTGGGGCTGGCAGTACCTGAGGGGCCCAGGGGGTGTGCAGGACCTGTGGGACAGGCTGGGAGCAGGGCTGGCAGTACCTGAGGGGCCCAGGGGGTGTGCAGGGCCCATGGTACAGCCTGGGAGTAGGGTTGGCCATGGCACAGGCTGGGAGCTGAGGGGCCCAGGGGGTGTGCAGTGCCCGTGGGACAGGCTGAGAGCAGGGCTGGCCATGCCTGAAAGGCCCAGGGGGTGTGCAGTGCCCGTGGGACAGGCTGGCAGCAGGGCTGGCCATGCCTGAGGGGCCCAGAGGGTGTGCAGGGCCCGTGGTACAGCCTGGGAGTGGGGCTGGCAGTACCTGAGGGGCCCAGGGGGTGTGCAGGATCTGTGGGACAGGCTGGGATCAGAGCTGGCCATGGCACAGGCTGGGAGCTGAGGAGCTCAGGGGGCGTGCAGGTGCCCATGGGACAGTGCTGGGAGAGGGGCTGGCAGTACCTGAGGGGCCCAGGGGGTGTGCAGGATCTGTGGCACAGGCTGGGAGCTGAGGAGCTCAGGGGGCGTGCAGTGCCCGTGGGACAGGCTGGGAGCAGGGCTGGCCATGCCTGAGGGGCCCAGGGGGTGTGCAGGATCTGTGGGACAGCCTGGGAGCAGAGCTGGCCATGGCACAGGCTGGGAGCTGAGGAGCTCAGGGGGTGTGCAGTGCCCGTGGGACAGTGCTGGGAGCAGAGCTAACCCTGGCCTGAGGGGCCCAGCACTCACCGTTGTCGAACACGGTGCCGGCCGTGAAGGAGAGCTCGGAGTCGTGCTCGGCTTTGCAGGCGTAGAGCGCACGGGCCTTGCGCAGAGGGGAGCTGCAAGAGAGGCACCAGAGTGGGCACAGGGCCGCCCACAGCCCTCACAGGGCTGGGCACACCACAGCCCTCACAGGGCTGTGCCCCTCTGCTGGGGCTGCTGCTCCGCTCAGCTACCTTGTTGCCCAGGAGGGAGGGAAGGACGGAGACAGCAGCAGAGGCTGAAGGCTCTCGGGGATGAGCCAGTTTCACCCCAGTGCAAATCCCAGTCTGAGCCCAGCTGGACTGGAGCCCACACTGGTGCCCAAACAGCACCAGCCCAAGCCAGGGGTCCCCTCATCCCCTCTAGGCTGGAGCTGGAATGTTCTGTATCTGAGGGGCCATCACTGACCAGAGGCTGGCGCAGAGCAAAGGTGGCAGCAGGTGCTGGCACTGACCCACTGCCCCTGGCCCCGCTCGGCCAAACCCATCCAAGTGCAGCTGCAACCACAAGGAAGAATTAGCACTTGGGGAAGGTTATTTCAAAACAGAAAGACAAGCAGGTCCATGAAGAATTTGCTGCAGTTCTTTAGAGCCTGTACCTGAAGGTAAAAAAGATTTAACAGACATTAGATTTTGCTGGAAGTGTCAGCGTGCCCACGCTGCAGGGGAGGGAATCGGAGCAGGGAAAGCCAGGAATGGAGCAACTGCTGGCAGAGAGAGGAAAATGAGGGACCTCAGGGCTCCTCAGGCACAGCACAGGCACACAGAGCTGTCCCTGCACCTGGAATCCCCACCCATCCTTCCCAGCTTTGGGCTGGAGCAGGGCTGGTGGAAAGCTGGGACACTGCCAGGTTGTGGTGACAGTGACAGTGACAGTGCCAGCCCAGCCAGGCCCCGGCCATTTAAGCAGCCAGACACATCCAGCACTGCTGCTCAGCTGGGACACAGCCAAGGGAAGGGATGAAGTGCCCCCAGGAGCTGCTGGGTGAGGAACAAGGTGTCACCACTCTCAGATCAGTGGTTTTACCAATTTTCATCTTTCCAAGGACTTAAGTTGCCCTGAGTTCCTTGGATGAGCCCAGGGAAGCAGCAAGGCAAGAGCAGCTCCCCTTCCCACCAAACTCCAAACCCAGGAGCTGGGAATGGCTTTGGCTTTGCTGCTAAGAGAGCCCTGAAATGGAGCTCTCTCTTCTCCAAATTCCAGCTGCCTGACACGAGCAGTTCCCAAACACTTAAAAACCAGGATGGGCAAACAATCCTCCCACTCCATAGGGTCCTTCACTGCCAGGAGGCACCACTCGCATGGAGAGCTTGAGACCATCAGGTGGAAAACAAAAGGAATTTCCAGGCTCACGGTGCACTCAGGGCACGATGGCATCGCTGGTGCCAAGGGCACGGGACCCTGGGCAGTGCCTGCTCTGGTGCCACCCCAGGGCACAGGGGGACCCCACGGGGCTGGCACACAGCTCAGCCTGACCCACTGCTCTGGGACTTGCTGGGAATCCTGTCCTGGTTCCTCTGCAGCTTCCAGGAAGGGTTTGCTCCAGTGGTGCCAAGGACCTTTAGCCTGGGCACAGAGCAGGCTGTGCTACCCCGTGCCCATCACCCTCCTGGGATCCCAGATGAGGCTGTGGCCAGAAACCCGGGGGTGGCAGAGCTTTCCAAAGGCACTTTACTCCTCACAGTACGCTTCTTACCTGTTGCAGAGCAGAGCAAAGCCAGCACAGCACTGAGCTGAGCCGAGCCCAGCAGTGACACGGAGCCCAGCTCCTGCTCCCCTCACCTGGGGCTGCGGGCTCCAGCCTGGCTCAGGGTGCTCCAAGGGGCTCTCCTGGGGCAGGGGGCTTTGAAAGCTCCCCTCTTGCTGAGTGCACACAGCTGCTTGGGAGGGTTCGAGCAGGATGCCAAGGGAAAGGGAAGTGAAGTGGGGGGAAACCGGGGAAATTCAACGGAAACAGCAAAAGCAACAAGAAGCCAAGCGAATTGTGCAACAGACCTGATGGGGGATGAGTCGCTGGACGTAGAGGAGGTGGGCATAGGACTTGATGGCGCAGAGAACATGGGCCAGGACGGTGAGAGGGGTGACGTTGGGCTTGGATTCTGAGGGCTGCAAGACATAACCAGAGACCTTATCAACGTGCCAGCACAGCAACAAACAGCAACCGAGAGACACACAGACGGCAGCCGACGATAGCGAGTGCCTTGGGGATATTCTGAGTGTGAGACACAGCTACAGAATGAGGTACCAAGGCCTTGGGGAGTGTTTCAAGGCTGGGTCTGGACAACGAGAGCTGGATCTTCCAGTCAAACCCCACTCCACTGCCCCGTCCATGGCACCTGGCACCCCGTGTGCCGAGGGTCTGTGCTGCAGCACGGCCACTTACCTGCCTGTGCTTCCCCCAGAGATCCCAGAAAGAGCTGCTGGTATTTCTGGTCGTTAATGATGCCTGCGAGCAGCCTCCACCCCCTCTGTCTGTCACTTGTGGTGCTCATACATTCAGTGTATAAAAATGGCATTGATTTTGTTCTCCATGTTTTACATCCCTTTTTCCCCTCATGCTGATTCCTGAAGCCACAGCTGTCAACTGGAGCTGAATCGAGTTACTGAACTGGTAATTGCACACAGAAGTTTTTGGGTCCTTCCAAACTGTTCAATTCGGGTCATTCTCAAGTTCACAAAAAAGCAATTAGTGTAACAAAATACCAGCTTGATTAATTTACTGCTTCCCTGCTTTAGCACTCATTTGTATTCCCTATCAATTTCAGATTAGAAACTCCATCCCTGATAAAACACCAGAAATCTCTTTCCACACTGCAAGTGCCTCTGTAAAAACAAGAAGTTTTGTAAAAGCATCATGACTTATGTTTTCTCCTTGAGAGAGGGACAGTACCTCTGATCACACAGGTCTGTGATGAGGTGGGGACAGGGCACAACCCCCAGGATGTCCTTACCCCTCAGCTGGAGCCTCCTGGGGTGGAGGGAAGGGATTCAGGGAATGGTGGCTCCAGAACACATGGAGAACCTCAGCCCTGCAGGAGTTCAGAGCAAGGTTTAACCTTCCCCAGTGTCCTCTGGCTGCCACCACAGGGGGATATTTATGACATGAATGCTTTCCCCTTGGAAATTGGACCATCTTTGCTTAACACCAAACTCTTGGCTGGACTCCTTGCAGAAGCTGTGTCACTGGATTCAACAGACACCAATTAATTCCCTCTGAAATTACAGGCAACACCTTTATTATGTCAGAAGATTACACATGTAGAGAAATGGATACAGCAGTGAGTACAGCATGACTTCACCAGAGGCTGGAAAACAGGGAATGCTGTCAGGCAGGCTATCAAGGAGCTCCTCCAAATGTTCTGCTAATAATCATCACTATTTATAAACAATCCTTCAGCATTCTGTCATAAAAACTGTCCATCTTTTGAAAAATGAGTTTTCCTTGGTCTTTACCAAACCTGACAGCCATTGGTACTTACCAGATACTCCATCTATCCCCACCCTCTAATGGGAGCTGCTACCAAAGTCACAAATCATCCCAAACTGCCAAAATTAACCCTTTAAGCACCACTTCTTTCAAAGAGATGGCCTAGCAATTTCCTTCTCCAAGAGGAGCCTGGCCAAGGTGGGACTTGGAGGGGCAATGAGCTGGTGACCAAAATGTGGCTGAGCCTGTCCTGCTGAGAGTGGCCACCAACACCCACCAGCCCTCCCAGCACTGTGGCTGTGGGCACAAAGGAAGGAAAATCCAGTGACAGAGGGCTCCAGGACTGGAAATTGCTACTGCCCTTTTTGAGATGAAATCACGGCAAAAGAATGCAGCTCTCATTTCTCCTCAAGGCGCTGTCATCGCTCCACCACTGCGCTCATGACAGCGGGGAATGCAACCAGCAGGATCTCAGAGTTATCAGGGAAAAAAGCCTGAAAGAACCAACACTTGGGCCAGCCTCTGTCTGAGAAGTTATCAGTAGTTTGGAGCAGGATTTTGGTGTCTTTGGATCCTTCATGTCACAGAAAACACTCTGTGCCCAGCAAACCCACGGAGAGAGCGGGTCACTAATTCCAGTGTGTGCATTGAGATGCGCAGAGCACCCATCAGGTGCTCACAGAGGAGATGAACATGGTCCTACAGTGACTGAGCTGCTCTGCAAGTCCTTTCAGAACATTTCCTCAAGAAGAACCCATGGACAGCTCAAGACTCACTGGAGCTGCTGCTCAGCACCGACAGACCCTGGGGTATGATGGGTATGAAGGGAATGAAGGGTTCACCTCCCTCCCATGAAATACAGGTATTTATTTTCAAGCTGCTGCTTGAGTTTCACCTTCCTGAGCTTATGTGACTGCCAGACCCAAGTCCTGCCTCGCTGGAGGTGTCAGTGCACAAAAGGGAATGGGCTATCCCGAGGTCTCTGGCGTTTTGGAAAACAGTTTTCTTGTAGGATCCAATTTCCTTTGTTTCTCACAAAAAGAGCAGAGATGGTGAGAGGCTGAGGGGAAGTTCTGGCAGCTGCCTGCAGGCAGCAAATGTCAGCTGGACGTTTTTTTTTCCTTCTTCTTACTCAGGAGGGCTTTGCGAGGGGCTCTTCCTGTTGGGTGCACAGCGGAAACAAAACAGAGAAAATTGCTAAGAACCAAAACCATCAGAAGAAAACAAAGAAATGGCTCAAATTAGAGTCTTCCAAGGTGAGAATGGACTTTTCCCTAGCAGAAGCAGCTGGGGGAACTCCACAAGTCCATGGCCCAAGGCATCCTGAGGCTCTTGCCCTTCCCGCTGGTTCGACTGTGCCTCAGAAGCAGTGGCTGTGGTCACACAGGGAGGGAGCTCTGCTGGGCACAGGCAGGGCAAGGAGGGCACTGTGCCACAGCACCTGCAGGGGCACCTGCACCTTCCACTCCATGTGTCCCTCTGGCAATCCCACTCTTCCAGCAGACAGTACTTGGAAATGAATTTAGGAGCTAAATCCTCCTCCCTGCTTCCCGTGCCGGCTGTACACACTGCCGTTCCCATGCAGATGTTTAGTTTGCTGCCCAAACATGTGAGAAAAAGCAGTAACTCTTGTTTCAAGACTCTGCTGGAATTGCTGGAGGTAAAAAAAAAAAATTGTGCTCTTTTCTCCTAACCTGCCTCTTTCATTCCTCTTCCTCCCCCAGGCTGCCTCTGGCGCTCCTCAGCCGGCTCAGGCCCCCAGGCATGTGCAGCTCTCAGAGCCCCTCTCAGCAGGTCTCCAGACAACTTCTGCTGCTTTGATCTCCTGGCCGAGAGGACATCAGCTCCACTTCAAACATGTTTACAACCTGTTTATTTTTGTGGAACTCGGGGCTATTTCTGCCACAGAACATCTCAGAGCTATGGATGGGCAGAGCTTACTGATGCATTCCAGCCCTTTCATGAAATCACCTCAAGAATAAACAACAATATTCCCCTTCTGACATGATCAGTACCTGACTGCAGAAAAATACATCAAGGACCACCCAGCCCTTTGCTCCCTGATCTATTCCTATAGAACAAAGCTGTGGAACATAAGGTTCTTCTCAAAGATAACAAGAAAAAAGAAAATTACAGCTTTATGTAATGCCAGAGCACTTCAGCTCTGCTGAAACAAGGACAAGACTGCAGCTCACCAGCAGCCATGGCTCTGTTGACTAAATGAAATGGAAGGCAGCCTGGGCTTGGGAACTCATGGAGCTCAAGCAGTGCAGCAGGTCCTAGCAAAGCTTGGAGTGATGGATGGGCTCTAGGAAGCAGCTCCTGGGCACCCCTGGCAGAACCACCCCAGACCTGACCACCAGCTCACAGGGCTCCAGTCTGGCAGGGCTCTTCCTGTGCTTGGTACTTTAATGCAAGAAATAAGATGTTAAGCTCTTCAGTGTTACTCTCTCAGGAGTAATGTTGCTGCATGCTTGTTTGGGTGGAAAATTTTAAAGAAATTTAAAGAAATAAGCAGCTGGAACTGCCTGTGGTCAGCATCACTTGACCAAACTGGTCCAAAAAACTCAAATTCTTCAGTACAGACCTTCCCCACATCTCCATTTACCAGTTCCCCATCTCCATCAGCACAGATTTCAGGATCTTCTTTCCAACAACACGGACGTGTCCCTCTGCAATCCTGATGACACCCAGCACATGGGTTTGTCTTGTCACTTTGCTGCTTGGCTGATTTCCCGTGTGTGGGAATATTTCCCTGCTTTAGTCATTTCAGAAACCATCCAAAAGCTTTTCCACTTGACTAAGAGAGAGCCCAGGATGAGTTCTGGCTCTGGGGAGGAGAGCTGGAGCTGCTGTCCCACATTCCCATCTCCAGGCGCAGACGGATGGTGCTCGATGATGCAGAGGGAGGAGGTGACAGGTACAGAATTCTGGCACGGAGCTCAGAGCCTGCTGCTAGTGCTGGAGACAGTGAGGGAGCAAGCAGAGAGTCAGCAGTGGGAGAGTTCTCAGCATGAGCAAGCGCTGCAGACACTGCAGGAAGGGAGCTGCAGCACCAGCCTGGTGCTAGCGCAGGTGTCCTCGGCCAGGTGAGCTCCAGGTGATGGCACATGGTGACATCTTAACAGGGAACAGCATTTCAGTGACAGTTGCACAACTTGTTTGAAACAGAGAATTACCAGTACAACCAGCAAGCTACAGACCCAGCAGTGACCGCTCTCACATGGTCCCAGCACTGGGACAGGCAGGGCAGATGGGGCAGGGCAGGGAATGGAGGCAGCCAAGGCTTCACACAAACCTGCCTGGACAGGACCTGGAGTCACAGAATGGCCTGGGGCTGGAAGGGACCTTAAAGCCCATCCAGTGCCACCCCAACCTTCCACTGTGCCAGGCTGCTCCAAGCCCTGTCCAGCCTGGCCTGGGGCACTGCCAGGGATCCAGGGGCAGCCACAGCTGCTCTGGGCACCCTGTGCCACCTGCCCACCCTCACAGGGAAGGATTGCTTCCCAATATCTCACTCCACCTTTTGCTCAGCAGCTGCATTTTCTGCTCCATCAATACCCCCCTCCCTCTTCCTCTCTGCCCAAAAGGCTCTCAGCAGACTCAAAATCAGGCTGGAAGGTTTTATGTTGAACTGAGTGCTTTCAAACTGTGTTAAAGCTCTTAATTATTAATAGAAAAGTTGTAATGTGGCAGCAGGGAGCCAAAGCGGCAGTTTAGGAGGGAAGTGTTGGTAAATCAGGAGCCAGTGTCTTAGTCATGGCTTCTCCATCGTGCCACAGCTTCTAACATGAGATAATGCTGCAAGGCTGGGCGCATTAGTCACCAACAAATTCTGTTTGCAATTAAGCAGAACTCAACAGCCCTCCAGAAATCTCACTCCTCTCTGGCATTCAATGCACTGCAATCTTACATCCCCCTGAAAAGAAAACTCTCCCATCTGCCACCCCAACAACCATATGGGATCCTTGGAAAATGAAGGAAATTAAAGTCCCTGTGGGATCACAGCTCCCAGCTCAGCTGTGGGGGGTTTGGGAGGATCAAATATTTGAGCTAAACACATCCTGTGCCCCGGGCGGCCCCACGGCGCTGCCGAGCTGCCTCTGCCAGCCACCAGCAGCTAAACTGAGCTGTGTGCCTGAGGATGACCTCCTTTTGGGAGCTCAGAGCTGCGGGGAAGTGAGGGATACAGAGGGACACTGTCCTTGCTGCCAGCCACCACCCCCTGCCCCAGGGAGGGCAGCCCTGACCCCTGCCCAAGGCTCTGGTGGCTCCAGCCCTGCAGCACCCACCCCGTGCTGCCCCAGCGCCCTGGGAGCCTGGCTTTGGGTGCAAAGTGAGGACATTTGGTGCTTGTTTCCCCAAGCTGAGCCCTGCTCTGGCTGGCAGAGCTGTTCTGCTGCAGGAGGGACCCTGGATGGCCCAAGGCAGGTGATGGGGGATCCCCTGCTCTGCCCCATGTGCTCCCAGGGGGGAAAACAGGAGGGCACAGACCTCGGGATGGCAGCAGCAACTCCCCCCAGGAGCTGGCACTGTCAGCTCTCCAAAGGGAGAGAGGTTCCTCTCACTTTTTAAGCTGTTTCTGGAAACGACCAGAACAGTTATTCCCCACTGTAAAAAATTCATTCCTGGCTAAGGAATATTCCCAGCATAACTTGATAGGAGGCCACTTCCAGGCTCAGATCCTAACAGAAAACAAAGACAGTTCCTCTGAGCCTCATTAGCACCACAGGCTCAAACTCTCATTTTTTAGTGTGTAAATCTCCTCCCTGCACGAGGAGCCAGCACTGCCCACGGAGAGCACACGCAGTGGGAAAAACAATGGGGATTACTTGGGCCTGAGAAGGTGATTTAAGAATAATGGATGAGTAAAGACAATGCATAGTAATTTTCTGCATTTTCTTGGTTTCCCTGATTTTGTTTTGTCCGTTTGGCCCCATGCTGCTTTGCTCTTCAGCATTCTGCACACACCAGTTACAAAAGCTGATCAGAGCTTTTCTCTGCAAACCCCACAGACCACAACACTGAAACAATCCAACTCAATCATATTTATCAAAAGAAACACCATGTTAGTTCTGTTGTTTCTTTTTCCATCTTTTTTTCAGTTAAAACCACCAAACTTTGTAATAACATTTTTGCCTCAGCAGCTCTAACCAGCAAAACTCTCCTCCAGTCGCACAGCTGGGAGGTGTGAGCACCACAACCCTCCCAGTTTACTGGCCCAGCCTCAATTTCTCTCTCTGCCATCAAGCTGGACATGTAGCCTTGGAGAATCTTCCCAGTAATCAAATACAGCAAAGATTAATGCATTCAATTGACTTTTTTCTGGTTAGCTATTTTTCCACTCCTTTTTCTGTGTGCTTTCCCAAACCTCCCTGTGTTGCACCCACTGCTGTGCTGTGCACCCAGCACTTCCAGCCCGAGCTCCCCAGCAGTTCCCTTCCCAGTGCCCAGCCCAGGGCACAGTGCCAGCCTGGGGACAGGCAGGGGACTGTGACAGCTCTGGGGCTGCTGACAATGTCCCAGCTTAGCACTGCCCTGTCACCGGTGTCTGCACAGCAGCCACGGGATTGGGTTACCCCCAGGTGAGGAAAAGCAGAGGCCTTGCAGCTCCAGCTAATTTAGGAGATTAATTAGGCACAAGGATCCCCTTTCAGAGGAGACATGATGTCTCTGTGAGCAGCAGCCCTGCTCTGCTCAGCCCCTTTGGGGGAACTGTCAGCCTGCTGCAGGGAAAGGGGAAATGGGCTGCTGAGGGAGGGGTGGCCCCCGGGGTGGTCCCCATCTGAACCCTGCTCACGTCCCTGTGCCAGCCCACGGGGGAGCTCTGGGATGCTTTCAGCTCTCCCAGTGCTGTGTGATGGGGCTGGAGCCCAGCACTGCCTCAGAAACACCCCAGAGCTGTCAAAAGACTTACATGGGACAGTCTGGGCCATGTCCCCAGTTACGAATTTGACCTCCCTGCAAAAAGAGGAACCAAAGAATGCACTTGGCCATTTCTCTACTATATTTCACCTGAGGTGACATTTATAGGTGGCAGGAAGACATAATGTACCATCACTCTGCTTTCAGCAGGCTCAATGAAAGGTTTGGCTGGGCTCACACTTGAGATTCTGCCCAAAGGAAACTCAGACACTGACTGAGCAATGGGGCTGGGAGCAGAGCTGGATGGGAGGCAGAACACCCCAGGACCCCAGAATCAAAGGAGGGAAGGCAAGCAGGGGAGGAGAAAGAAAAAAGAGAGGCCTGGCCAGCAGGATGATGATCCTGAGCTCCACACAGCCGCTCAGCACACAGAGTGCCTGTGACTGCCCCTGGGAAGGCTTTTGGTGGAGCATCTTTGGTTCCTGCATCCATCCCCCCACAGTGACTGGGATGGATTTCAAATCCTGCTCCATTTGAAAGTAAAATTTCCATTAGCCAATATTTGTCTGAGGCAGTTTCTTTGAAGAAGATGCTGCCATCTCCACACTAATTACAGGAATTAGGAAAGCAAGTGCAAGATCTCTTTTTTTTCCAAGGCTTTCCAGAAAGCTGCCTCTTAAGCATCATGTGCTGCTGAAGTTTAAGGTGCATTTTTAGAACTCTTGCAAGGAAATCTAAATTAATTCAGCTTGCGAGAAGCACCCTTAGATGTTCCCAGAGCATCACCCAAATAGAACAGCGCTCTTCAAAGGCAGAAACATCTGAGGAGTCTCCTGAGGGGCAGCACTGGGAAAAGCTGCGGATGGTGGGAGTCAGGCTGCAGGAGCTGCGGGGTGGCCTGGAGTGCAGAGCCTCTGAAGTTCATCTGTCCATCTGTCTGTCCATCTGCAGCCACTCACGCATCCCTGTGCCACCCGAGCCCATGGCCAGGGCAAGGCAGAGGATTCAGAGCCACCCCAACTCATTCCTGCTGCCCTTAGCAGCGGGCTCTCAGCCTGACACATTGCCTTTGTTTGAGGGGATGGGATGGAGGAAATGTTTTGATCTATGACCACTGGGTCACATGGGGCTGGAGACTCCTTTTATGAGAATATTTGGCTTCACTTTCAAGTTCAATTTGTGGAAAGTTTCTAGACCAAGAGCTGACTGAAAAGTGAAGGAGCTCAAGCTTTGCACAGTTGCTGTGCCAAACTCCAGGGCCCATGGAGAGCCCACACAGCAGGAAAACACATCCCAGCTTTCCCCCTGCCAGCCCAGAGCAGCACACAGAGATGCTGGGGCAAGCAGGATCCCACTCTTACCCAAACAGCCTGGAGCATCCCACCTCAAAGGGAAATCCACCTCTGCCCTCCCCAAACCCACCCCTGCTCCTGCAGCCCACAGGCATTGCTCCTTTCCACACACCTTAAAATACCTCCTGGAAGGATAGAGATGCTCAGAAAATAAATTATTTAAGCACAACAAGGGAAGGAAGTCATGGAATCACTAAGGTTAGAAAAGACCTCCAAGATCATAAAGTTCAACCTTCTATATGGAATCTGTACATATACATGTATATATAGAGATATAGATATAAATTTAAAGATTATATGGCCATCAGCAACTAAGCCTCAAGTATATTTATCCGTGGAGTCTACTGAATTTGCTGCTTGTGTTTTCCATGAGCCAGGTTTAAGGACATTTGCCAGAGCCCTGAATCACTCTGGTTTATGGAGCTTTCTCACCACAGGCATGATCTAGGACTCCCAAGCTAAAACTGCTCTAAAAGAAACAAACACACAGACACCCTCACAACAGTCTGCACCAAAAAAAAAATAAATAAGTCACAGGATAGTTTGAATGTTATGTCATCTGGAATCAGCCAAGCAGCAGACTGGGAATTTTAGGAGCTTTTCTCAAGTAAGAGGACGGGGAGATAGGTGGGTTCTGTTCTAGCCTGGCAGCAATCTCTGCTCCTCCTGAGCACAAACCAACCCCATCTGAGGCACAGAAGATGCCAACCCTGAGCAGCCACACAAGGAGGTACTGAGGGGAGGTGAAAGAATCGAGTACCCTGACTCTGCCTGGAAGGCAACGCTTCAAGGAGCAAAAGCCTGGGTTGGGGATCAGGGTTGGGGGCCACCAGGGCACCTCTTGCACCAGCTCCAGCCATCCCACCCTACTGGAACCACAGATCCTGAGTGTAAAACCCCCTATCCCAGCCTAGGACCACAGCTGGGAACTGGTCTGCTCCTCTTAAAGAGCCATTTAGATAAGGCTGTTTGGAGCTGCTCTGATTACAAGATTTTACCTAATCCCCCAAAAATGCCATTTATTGTTTGGCAGCCGCAGATCCGCCCCTCGGGGCTGGCCTCGGCGATCCAAACCCAGATTAGGCAGAAGAGCAGAGTTTTGGGCTCTGGGCTGAGTTTGAGTGGCTGCAGGGAGCAGATGGAGCAGCCCCTTCCCCCCAGCCCCAGTGTCCAGCTGGGCTCCCTGCAGCCACCCAGGGGTGCCCAGCACAGCCGGGGTGCTCCAACCCCAGGGAAGGGCAGCAGGGGACACGGCAGCAGGGGAGGGTCCCCAGGGAGCCCCAGCCCTGCTCTGCTGGCCCCAACACGCCGCTCCCAGCTCTTGGCTTGCTCCAGGGCCGCGGTGGCTCCCGGCCAGGCGGCCACAATGCAGTGGAAGGAAGAAGAAACAGCTTTGTTTTGCCCAAAGCCTCGCAATTAATCAAGTTCCTATTTCCTCGCAGTTCCACGCTCCCCACCCCAGGCAGCTCCCAGCCATGGCAGAGCCCCTGCACCGAGCACAGGGTTTGCTTTGCAATTCCACGTGAACAGAGAACCAGAAAATGAAATTAACGTGAAATAGAAACGTCTTTGCTACAGTGAGAACCACCCAGGGCCCTGAGGGTGCAGCACAGGATGGGAGCCTTTGGAGCAGGCTGGCAGCCCCATTCCTCCAGCACCATCCCCTGGCACCCCCTGGGCACCAGCTGTCCACCCAGGGGGAACACACGGAATCCCAGAGCCATTTAGGCTGGAAATGACCTCCAAGAGCATCAAGTCCCACCTTGTCCCCAGCCCAGAACACCAAGTGCCACCTCCAGCCCTTCCTTGGACACTGCAGGGATGGGCACCCCAAATCCCTGGGCAGTTCCAGTGCCTGAGCACCCTTTCCATGGGGAAATTCCTCCTGATTTGGACCCCTCCGAGCACAAGTGACTGTTTTTATACTGACACACAACAAAACAAAACACCAGTGCATTTTCCTGGCCTTTTTCCAAATTAAAGTGGGGCTGAATATCAGGGTGGGAGGAGAGCGGGTGAGAATCCAGTCTCCTCAGGGACAGGAGCAGCTGATTTATGAGTAAATTTCTTAAACAGAAGTCCCAGAGATGCCATTTCAAAGAGACATTCCCAAAGTGGCTGCCGGGAAGGCAGGATGAGGGTGGGACCCGCTCCTGCGCCTCTGCACCTCTAATTGCCATTATTCTTCAGGAATATAAACAACAGGAGCCACCCAGCAGAGAGCATGAAAGCTCAGCAGAAAAGGGCCTGGGAGCACAGGGACAGGAACTGCAGGTCAGGCAGGTGAAGGACTCATTCCTGGCTCAGCACAGCCCCTCTGGTGAGCACAGATGGGCAGCACAGCACAGCACAGCCTGGTCTCTCCTGCAGCCCTGCCCAGCTCCCCAGGACAGGAACCAGCAGCAGGTAAAGGTTTGCTTGCTCCACCTCACGTGCTCTTGCTTTCATGTGTCCCAGCTGATAACTGTCAAAGAAACCTGCATTTTTAAGAGACCATTTTTCAAAGAAACTCTAACCTCTCCTGTTTGATCCATTGCCCCATCCCTGGAAGTGTCCAAGGCCAGGCTGGACAGGGCTTGGAGCACCCTGGGATAGTGGAAGGTGTCCCTGCCCATGAGATGGAGGAGCTTGAAGTTCATTCCAAGCCAAAGCAGTGTGTGGATCCATGATTCTGGGATGGTGAGGGCCTGCAGAGCAGAGCACAGGAACAGAGCAATGGCAGGAAGGTGCAGCATCACCCCAGTCCCATGGCTCTGGTGTGCTGTCCCCTGTCCCCCCCGCCACAGCTCCCCCCCAGCCACTTGGAGAAGTCTCCGATGGAGACAGTAATAGTTCAAATTTCTTTCATTTTCAGTCATGGAAAGAGAAATGTTCAATTTTAACTGGGATGCCTAATGAAGATTTATTTATGTGGGAATAACCACTCTTCCTTGGAGTAACTGGGTTATTTTTTCATGACCACTAGACCTTAGATCTGCTCCTCATTTCTTTCCATACCCACAGAGGGCAAGAAATAGCCATACTTGGTCAGTGAGAAAATGAAATTAAATGCAAATAGACATGTACTGACTAAATCTGAGTTTCCCAAGGTTATTATTTCTCTAAATGCCAAGTCCCTGGGGTGAAGGAGGGGCAGCATCAGCCTGGGCCAGGGCTGGCAGTGTGGGGGCTCAGCCTGGCCCATGGCCCCATCTCCACCAGTGCCCTGGGCCTGAGGATGGGCACCAGCACTGGGAACACTGGCAGGCCTGGAGGCATGGCTGAACATGGGAAGGGTGTTAAACTGGTTCTGTCTCCTGGGCTGGAACCACCCAGTGCCCCCCAGCACAGGCAGGGACACCTTCCACTGTCCCAGGTCACACCAAGCCCTGACCAGCCTCAGGGACACTCTCAGGGATGAGGCAGCCCCAGCTGCTCTGGGCACCCTGTGCCAGGGCCTGACACCCTCCCAGGGAACAATTCCTGCCCGATACCCCATCTAGCTCTCTCCTATCAGTATGAAGCCATTCCCTTGTCCTTCCTCTGGCTCGGCTAAGGACACATCTCTGCTAGAGGCACACTGCTTTCTGCTTCATGCTTGGCTGTCTCCTAAGGAAGATGCTTTCTGCAGGGGCAGGATAAAGACACCCAGCAAGACCCACAAACCAACAGGACACAGAAACCTGCTGGGACACCGAGACCCAGCAGTGCTTTGGGCACCATCCCTGCCCAGGCTCCGGTGGCCCCGGTGCCCAGGCAGCAACAGCCACAGTGACAGCTCCTGGCACAGGGCAGCAGTCCTGCTGACTCACCCAGTACAACTCCTGCCCAGAGCAGTTTTTCCATAAAAATAAACCCAGCCCTAATAAATAAATGCATTCCCATCGTAAAAGCCCGATTGGTGGCTGGGAAGGAAGAGCCTGAGCCCAGCAGCAAAACAATTTCCCTCTGGATTGGAGACTGTGGACTGTGCTCCAGGGAAAGCGCATCAGAAGGAGCCCATTTCCCTGGGGAGGGGGACAGGGGGACCAGCACCGAGGTGGAGGGACCCCAGCCCAGCACAGCCGCTGCTGCAGCAGCTGGGAAGGAGCGACACTCGCTCACCAAGGGGATTTAGGAACTGGCCCAGCTCCTGGCAGAGCAGACCTGGGGGATACACGAGCATTTAGCAGGGAGCCAAGGGCTTTTGTAAACAGAAGCTCAAACAAACATCTCTCATTTCACAGATGGTGCTCACAATTTACAGCTGGCACATTTAAAGGCCACCTTGGACACATCAGTGCTCACAGCCACAAATGGGACACAAGAAATGCCCCAGGCCTCCAGGCCTCAACATTTGCACTCCAAGGAGCCTCCCTCTGAAATCCACAGGAGTTATTTCCTCAGGAATATCAGTAGGATATTCTGAATCAAAATATCATCAGAATGACCCAACTCCTTTCCCTGCAGCTTCCCAGTCTGGGTGAGCACAGGCTCCCGATGGGCTCATGGGGGCTGCCAGGAGACAGCCCCTCCTGAACAGCTCCCCAGCACTGCAGCCCTGGTCCACAGCTAAAAATCACAGAAAATTGTCAAGAACACAAGAAAAACCCCAAGGTCCTGAAGCAGAGCTCAGGGATCAGGACCAGCAAAAGATCTGCAGCATTTGAAGCAGCACAAACCCCGAGGCACCTCCAGACCCTCCCATGGCCACAGACCCTAAATGTAGGCAGGTAACTCCAGGGCAGCCCCAGAACCCAGCACAGCAGCAGCAGCTGCCCCAGCCCGGGGCAGAGTGCGGGGCTGCCCGGGGCTGCCTGCAGAGCCCACATTTCTCAGCTGCCTGGCCAAACAGAAGTGTCTTTATGGAGACAGGATTTGGGCAGCCCGCGGAGCAGGGCCGGAGCTGCTGGACACTGGCACCATTCAGACACCCTGCCCTGGCCCAGCCTGCAAACACAGGGCAGGGCTGGGCACAGACCCGCTGCTGGCAGCCTCCTCACCCTCCTCACCCTCACCAAACCCAGCCCCACCGAGGGCAGAACCCCACAGAGCTCTCAAAAACACAGGCACAGCCCCTGCTTCTGGGCAAGCGGGGGAGTGACAGCCACACACACTTAGAATAAAATCAAGTTAGCTGCTTCACCGAAAGATTGGATTAAAGACATTTGATTTAAATATTTGGGGTCACAGAGAATATCTGTCCTGTGGTAGCCCCCTGAGGATCCATATTTCAAACTTCAGCTCAACACAGATCAAAACCCAGTGTGCTCCTGCATGTGCAGAAATTATCTCATAATCACTGGGCTTGTGGAAAAGCACCAAATGCCACCAGCACTGTCAGAGCTACGAGCTGCCAGTGCTGTCCTGCTCAGCCCTGTTTCAGCTCACAGAGCTAAGGGCTCTGGAGCTGGCACAAGCACCTGGCTGAGTGCCAGCCTGCTCACCTAATCCCTGGGGAACAGCACGGTGCCTCCGCTCCCCAGAGCCCCACACAGCTTTAACTCAGTTATGCTGCTGAATTCCTCTGCAACTTCCCTTAAGAAAGAAATCATTAGGAAGAGGCAACTCTTGGAATCTGAAAAACTGTGAATTTGGCAACCAATCCTTGTAAGGTCTCAGCAAGACCTAGGCTCACAAACCTCATTCTGTGATAAGACACACCATTTTTTCCCCCTTGAAGGATAAACTAAAGCCAGCCTGTTGGGGAATGGGATGTGACTGACTGCAGAGCTTCAACCAGGCACAAGAGAGAGAGAAGCATCTTTACTCTGTATATTCATATATAAAGCACAGCCTCAATTTGGAGGTGTCCTACCTTTGGGTGGTCTGTCTTGCCCCCAGGGCTCTCCTGCTGTGGGATGATCCCCTGGAGCAGGCACGGCACAGGGTTGGGCATCCCTGGATGAGGACAGGCTGCTGTGGGGCTGCTGCAGCTCAGGGTTTAGTGGCAGGAGGAAGATGATGGAAGCAGAGCAGATGGTGAAGCTGGATGAAGCCTGTGTCTGTTCCACACTTACCTTCCTGCCTGGGGGATCCCAGCAGGTCCTGAAGCCATCCCGAATGCCACAGAGAGAGCTGCACCCCAAACCCCAAACCCAACCCAGCCAAGGCAACAGCTCACCATGCCCACAGCTCCTGGCCCAGCACCCACTGGCACCCAGGTACCCTGGCATGGCCCAGTGGAGACTGGGAGTGTCAAGGGCCATGGGAGGGGTGGCAAGGACAGTGTCCCTGCTCTGGGAGAGATGGCAAGGACAGTGTCCCTGCTCTGGGAGAGATGGCAAGGACAGTGTCCCTGCACTGGGAGGGGTGACAAGGACAGTGTCCTGCACTGGGAGGGGTGGCAGGGATGGTGCCCCTGCACTGGGAGGGGTGACAAGGACAGTGTCCTGCACTGGGAGGGATGGCAAGGACGGTGTCCCTGCACTGGGAGGGGTGACAAGGACAGTGTCCTGCACTGGGAGGGGTGGCAGGGATGGTGTCCCTGCAATGGGAAGGGAGCAGTGCTCCCACCACCCATCCCAGGGATGCACAGGGCGTGCCTGGAGCTCCAGGGGACAGGCTTCATCTCCTGGAGATGTGAGCAGATCCTCACGTGGTGGGGAGGGGAGCTTCTGTGGGAAAATGCTGCGGGGCTGGCCGGGGCTGGCAGGAAGGAAATTCCCCCAGCGGAGCCGCCATCGCGAGGGCTCCGCCACCGCGGCAGCTTCAGGGCTTCAGAAATAACCCGGCCCTCCCCAGGGAGGCACTGCTAAGGTCACTGTTTTTTCCCTTGAACTTTCCAGATGAAGGAAGCAATAGCAGAAGCAACAGCACAGATTTGGCCGGAGATCAACTGTACTGACAACAGTCACAGGATTGAACTCAGAAGAAAAGTCCTTTGTGTGTGTTGGAGTTATCACCAGATGGGCCGGGCAGCACTGGGGAGTTCTGCTCAAAAATATTCCACATGGGCAAAGCCATCAGAGCTGGAAGCCATGGCAGATGGAACCCACAGTAACTAATTCCACTGCTTAGACCGAGTTAAAAACTGAGGCAAATGTTTGGTGCCCATTAAAAATTCAAATGTTAAATTGTATTCTTCAGCAGACTGCTGAAGTTGAGAATAAGAAACAATTCTGATTAAGGATTAAGGATGAAGAGTCTATAAAACACTAATTACCATTGTACTTACAGGGAATTTGGCCTGTTGGGCTTAATTACTTCTAGTTCAAGATCACTTGAGTTCAGGCTGGGCTGGGGAGCACTGTTGGAGTTGAGGAAGCTGTTTGCATTTGAAGAGACGACAGATTCCAGGCTGGAGTTGATGATGCTGTTCCTATTCTCCTCTAAAAAACACCAAAACCCAAGAATCATCAGCTGCCACTGCAGATAAAGTGCAGAGCAAAGAGCTGTGAAGGCACTGAGCATTCCCAGGAAACCCTGTCCCAGTGCAAACAGGGACATGTCCCCAGAGCTCAGTTAGTTACAGACACATTATACATTAAACCACAAGAAATACCAGGTACTCTTTGGCTCCCTGGGGTTCCAGATGCAGTGAGCACTGACAACACTGTGCATCTCAAAGAGCACCGCAGCCCAGGCCCCGTCCTCAGCTCTGCCAGGCCACCCAAAATCCCATTAACTCATTTCCAGGAGCTGCCTTTGCCATTGGAGCAGTAATTGCAATTGTGAGAAGCAATTAGCAACGCTGATGGCACGAGAGCAGCCCTGGGCAGAGAGTGGCTGCTTCTGGGATGCTGCTTTCCTGAAAGGCAGGCACCAGCTGGAAAACACAGAGTCCTACTGCAAGGATACCTCTTTCCAAAATTATTTTTGCGGTGCACAATAACATGGTCAAACTAGAACCCAAAAGCATGTAGTGAGAGGGAATCCTTGCTCCCAATCTCTTTAAATTCCACCTCTTTTTGAGTGAGGAGAATGTGCAATATTCATTTGTATCCCGTGCACATACAAAGGGGGGTAAAGAGTGCAAGAGGAACTCCTGGGTTGTGTGAAAGGTTAATCCTGAGCACCCAGCAGAAGGGAACTGCCTGTAAAGCAGCCTGGCAGGAGGGCTGTCTTGAGGTGCTGGTGCAGCTCTGCCATCACTCCAAAGGGAAATGCCACATCAGCTCTGGAGCTGCTGCATTTCCCAGGTACCTGGACAGAATCAGCACCTGCAGGGCAGCAGGACAGGGCTTGGTTTAGCTCAGGTTGAGCTTATCTTCCAGAGGTGAGCCAAGGATGGGTGACGCTGGTACAAGTCAACGTGTTCTGAAACTGGATTTCATTAATCTTCATCTGCAATGAGCCACCATGGGAACAAGCAGCACAGACATTTCTCTGTCCCCAGCTCTGCAAAAGTTCAACCCTCAGGGCACCAGCACCCTGGGATGAAAAAGATGATCCATGCAGCAGACAAAGAGGGAAAAGTGAAGAAATGCAGAGTACTGACTTCCACAAATACTGACAGGCAGATGTGACAGCCAGCAGATGAAGAAATAAAGAAATTAAGCTATCTAAGGACCTAAAAACCCCAAATCCCTCTGTTTTTGCATCTGCCAGAGCAAGTTTTAGGCAGCCCATGAGAGGCCACCTGTACACAGCTGGCCAAGGCCAGGAACTGCCTGTGCTGAGCCCAGGCAGCCCCGAGGAGCTGACCTGAGCCCCTGGAGCGTGGACTGACACCAGCTCATTATTTGCAAACATCTTCTGCCCAAGGCTGGAGGCTGGGAATAAGCTCCATAAGCTTGGCAGCTCAGTGTGGATTGTCCCTCTAATCTCCAGAGCAGCCACAAGCCAAGAGTGGAGTCCCTGTCAGCCACAGAGCTGGGAGTGCCTCAGCTCAGGGAGAATGGAGATGAATGGCAGAATCTGAAACTCCTGCTTCATTTTATTTCCTCCTTTTAAAAAGGCTGAAACTGTACTTTGCTTCACGTTTTTGAAAGCTCACGTGAAGGATTCTTGGCTGGAAGAATTTATTTGGTCTTACAGCTACAGGAGCAGAGCTGCCCATCAGCTCAAGAGCATTTCCAGCCTGCAGAGAAAAGATCCTTTCACCCCTTACCCAATGTTCCTGTCTCTAGTGGGAAGTCAGGCAGGCAGAGCCACTGGAGCCTCATCAGAGGCTTTGTCTCCAGGAACCCTGATAACTGATCCAGGGCACTTTGGTGACAGTGACCCCAGGGACCAGGGAGGGGATGACAAAAGAACTGATAAGGAACAAAATGGTGTTTGCTGTGTTGGTGACACTTGTGTCACAAGAGCTACTCCCTGGGTCAGATGTGGATAAAAATGTAAATGTTTAACAACAAAATAATCACTATGATCATAGATTAATCGTGATTATCTAATCTGCTCCCTGTTGTGCTGAACATGATAATTTTTCACTTAGACACAGCTTGGTATGATGAATGCTAGTGAAAACAGAAAGATATTGGACTTGGATGAACAGGTTTCAAGTGATGGAAAATCCACTGTCCCACTCCACTTCTTTTTATGTCAAACTGCTCCCAGTCTTAAAAAATGTGCACCCATTTAGAACATTTCTAGCTTCAATTTCAACTTTCAATTTCTGTGCTGCTCAGCTGGGCTTGAGCTGCTGCCTAAGCCCTTGTGCTTCACCCTGACTTCAGAGCCTTGGTCTGTCTCCAGACCAGTAAGAAAGGAAACCTCACATATTTCTCATGATGTGCAGCAGGGAAGGCAAATAAAACAGTAGTGGCTTCCCAAAGACACAGGAGGTTATAGACTGTCAGGAGGAACACCAAGAAAACGTTGCTTCACATGGCAATAAATAAATGCAGAAATAAAGAAATGAGCTCAGCTCCTCTCCCAGGCATGGGGAGGATGGCACACGGAGCCTGGAGAGCCTGGAGGCTGACAGGCCACCACTTAGTTAGCAGCAGATAAATTACTGGGGCTGAAAGTTTTCAAAAGCAGCGTTTGATATTTGAGGCTTCACCGAGAGTCGTCCCACACCATTTCCAGAGCACGCTCGGGGCCACCACTGCTTCCTCAAACCCACGCGGATCTTTCCGACACCTCGGAAAGGAGAGTGCCTGGTAGTTAACAGTAACTTAATCAGACAAACCCACGTGTTTGGAGAGTCAGCAAAGTCCACGGCAGCCACTCTGTGCACCCTGGGGAGCTGGCCATCCCCAGCCCTCCCCTGCTCCACTTGTGCTGTCCTGCTCACCAAAAGACTCTCCTGCTTCTTTACCAAACTGGGAGAGCTCCCTTGTGCAGCTGGCTGGCTCCAGGAGCACATGGGCAGGAAGAGCCAGAGAGCTGGGAATTGGGTTTACCCTGTAACATGAAACAACAGCCTGAGCAGACACATTTCTGCCACCCCATGAGCAGGGCTGGGGCCTTGGCTCTTTCACCCAAATATCTGGAGCATCAATTAGTGACAGAAATGGAAAGATGAGCTCCAACATTTTTAAACTGCCACGGTACATAATCCTCAGGAAAATGCCGAACCTCCTGGCCGAGTTTTCCTGTCTGTAAAAGGCAAAGTGCCCGAGGGCATCCCAAAAGGGCCGCCCTGCGGTGGCTGCCCTTGCCACAGGTGTGGCACCGCGTCCTGGCAGCTGATGGCAGCGATGACGGGCCCAGGAACATGAGAAGGGGACACACAGGGGCCCGTCAGGTGGGGAGGGGACGCCAACACTTTATCCCGTGCTAAGGCAGCCTCATGCAGAGCCCCAGTTAAGGGCTTGGATGCCAGGAGAGATTCCACTCCCCACCAACATGACAGCAGAGGAAACCAAAGCCTGACCCTGTTATGGAATCAGCCCTTCCACTGACAGCAGGAAAACTGCAGGGGAACGGCAGGGGGATGGCAGGGGGATGGCAGGGGGATGGCAGGGCAATGGCAGGGGATGGCAGGGCAATGGCAGGGCAATGGCAGTCTGTAAGGCATGGCTAGGGCACAGCTGGAGGGCAGGGAGGGCACTCACGCTTCTCGTTGGCCTGGGCCGTGTGGAACAGCGTCAGCGGGCGCTCACTGCACGAGGGAGGCTTCGACTCCGTGCTCTTCTTGCGCGATAACAGCAGCTGCGAGTTCGACGCCGGAGCCTCTGGCACCGTGTTAAATATCTGTTAAAAATAATAAACAAGTTGTTCTTTGGCATCACCCCGTGGAACAGGACAGCTGCCCACCTGCCTGGGCTGCGCCGCTCCCCAGCGCAGCCTCTGAGGAAGACACGCACTCGACAGGGCAACATTTTGGGGACAGATTCCTAAATTCCATGTTTCCACTCTGCCTGCACTCCTCTTTTTTTCACCCAAGATGCACACTGCCAGCTGTGAAGAACCTGGCACTGTGCTGACTTTTTGGGGATGCAGGTGATGATGGGCAGCCCAGACAGACCAGCAGTGTTCCCCCGTGCCCCCACTGCGTGACCCCGGCGCCCACGCTCCCACGGCTGCAGACCAGCTTGGGAAAGTCTTTGCAACTTCCAGCTACAGCTGTCAGAAAACTGAGTAATCACATTATTCTCAAGGGGATAAAATTTTAAAACTGCATGAACCCAAAGGGCAGCAGCCTTGCTGGTTGCTGATATTTGGCTGTGTACTGCTCCTTTTCTAGACCCTGCAGGCTCAGAGAAGGGCAGTGACCCCTCCAGACCAGCTCTCTCAAAGTCTCTCTCCATTGCTGAGAGTCCATTAAACCCATTCCTCAATGTCCTTCCTGCTCTCCTGCCCCTGCCAGACAGACAGCTGGCACAGCCAGGCTCTCCCAACAGGAAAAGCACACGTTGGCACAGCTCTCTGCTCAAGACAGAGCTGATGTGGACTTGGAGCCATGATGCCGCCCCAGCCAGGGCAAGCTGCTTTCTACTTCTGCCTTCGCTGCCCAAATGCACAAATCTGTTACTCCTTTCCAATCCAAACCAGACTAACAAAAGATCATAATCAGGGAACTGGCTGCCTTTAGAAGAAAATGGATATTTTAAAAGCACATGCAGCCAGGGAGGGATGGCCAGGACCTCGGCCCCACCGAGCCACCACTGCTCCACTGGCAGGCCCCAACACCCATGGCCAACAAACACAAATGCGTCAGGATTCAGATCAACACTGTGGATAAAGCCAGTACTGGATAAACCTGGATTTAGTCAGCAAAGCAGGAGCCAGCTGAGGTGTGCATCTCACTGGTTTGCTTTAGCACTCATCTCTCTTGACACCAAGGACAAATTCCCATTAAACAGTGGGAAGGGGGAGAAAGGGAATTTCTGTGATGGAATCACAGCCATGCTGACATACTGGGATGACCATAAACAAGGCTGGCTACCAGCAGCACTGGTTACACAGCCACAGCCCAAGAATGAGGTGCCAGCTGCCCCCTCCCTAGCACAGCCCCACCATGGTGCCACTGGCCATGGGGAGAGAGGGGGCTGCCATGGGCAAAGAGAGACCAATTCCTTTCCATAAACCCCTGACATGAAAGGAGCAAGGGAAGCCATTACCTTCTCGTGGTTCTCTATTAAAATTTCAATCACAATGTTCTGGAATTTGATGTCCATAATGGCAGCCACGGTTTCCTCTTGAGGTCGCAGCAGCGTCGGCCCAAACACCACACCCAGATTAGCAACAGTCATCAGGTTCTGCTTGTGATTATCTGCAACTCTGGGAAAAAAAGAGAAAGAAAATGAAGTAGGTGATGGAACTAATCCACAGGGAACCCCCTCCCTGCCCTCCCTGCCTCGTGGCTGGCACAAGGCTCACAACCCTGTTTACATTTTTCACGCTCCTGGTGAGCTCCTTGAAGGCTCAGCCATGTGGAAAAGTACAAATTTAACTGTTGTGTTCCTGGGGACCTCTCAGCCCCCATGAATTGACTAATCCCATAAAACCTCAGCCCCGCGCCAGCCACTGAGCCTCATGCTGCAAACCCCTCCCAGGAAAACATCTTGAATCATTAATGCTTAAAACCCTTCTGAAAACAAATTGTTGGACCTCTGACACATGCTGCTCTCCAACTCAATGAGTGACCTCATATGTTCCAAAGGCCAATTCCTTCCCAGCCATTCCAGCACCAGAGGTCAGTCCCCTCTGGCCCAGCCAGGCTGCTGGGAGGCCAAGATGGGGCTTGGCCCCCAGATCCCCATCTTTCCCTTCTCCTGGCACAAGATGGGGACCCAGGGACACCCAAGCCTTCCTCCTCACCGCCTCCACCTCTTTTAGTTCACAGGAGGGCACAGAGCAGTCAGCCAATGAAGCAGCTCACGCTGAGGATGTGGCACCCTGCTTACCCTGGAGCAGCCCCAGCTGGCACCTGCTCTGAGGGGGGCAAAGCCCCAGCAGCCCTGATGGGACACATCCTCTGCTCTGCCTCACCCCCGGGGGACACAGCAGCAGGGACACAGGCAGGCACCCCTCAGCCACGCTGGGCTGCAGCTGCTCAGCTCTCCAGGAAGGACAGAGCTCACTGGGCACCCTGGGCACTGCCAGGACACCTGTGTGCCTCCTGGGCACTGCTGAGTCACAGGGGAACAGCTGTGTGCCCCTTGGACACTGCTGGGACACCTGGGCACTGCTGGGACACACAGGGACACGTGTGTGCCCGTGACCTGCCGTGCAGCCCTGCAGCCCCAGGAGTCTTTCTTGTGGTTTGCTCCTGACCTCTTATACCAGGAAATGTGGTGGCTTCAGGCTGTGTGCTCACACAGCTGCAGCCTGAGGGAGTTTTAGTGTCTGTTCTTTCTCTTTCTCTCCTGTTTCCCTGGACAAATGCAGCAGGCCAGCACACAGTGAGGCTCAGACTCACTTGCTGGACTGACCCTAATATTTACAGCCATGAGTTTCTAACATGGATCTTGGGGTCAAGACATTTGTGTGCAAGCTCAGCATATTTCAGCACACTGCAAGCCCGGGATGGCTAAAAACAAAAGATGCTTTTCATCCTTTTCCATCCAAATCTCACCTGAACCAGCAAAGAACTCATCCCTACACACAGCTCCTCAGGCAGCAGACAGGGGCACATCACAGGGGGGCTCAGGGCTGCTGGCTTAGCTCCCCCAGCAGCAACACCAGCCCTACCCACTGCCTGGGCAGGAAACCTCACACATTTCACCCTGGGGAACAGGCAGAGCTGTCTCTCCACTGAGTCTGCACCTGGCATCCAAGCTCAGAGTGGGGAGGTGCTGGCCAAAGCCCTCGGGAGCTGCTGGGACCTCCCTTCACCTGCCCCACTGCCAGGAAGCTCTGAATGCTTAACCACAGCCTGTGGGAATCCCTGGTGGCAGTAATGGCTGGGACTGTGGGCTGGCCCAGAGAGGGCTCTGCCACAGAGGGGACAGCCCCACCAGAGGGGACAGCTCAGAGAGGGGACATGCTGCTCACACTGCCACCCAGCCAGACTGGCCATCCCCACCCCTGGGCAGGCACAGAGCCTCTCCCCATCCCCATCCCCATCCCCGCCACAGCCAAGAGCTCACCAAGCTGCTCATGGCCAAGCCAGCAGCGCTGAGCTGGGAGGGGAAACAAACTGAGGGAGTCACAACCTCATGGAGCAGCAAGAGAGACAGAACAGGTTCAATAAGAAACAATATATACTAAGTAATACTTAATTACTAAATAATACAAATAATAAATAATACTAAATAATACAAACCCACCCCCACTCCCACCCACATCACTCACAAGCCCCAGTGACATTTTTGGATTGCAAAATTGCATTTCAGACACACATTCACATACTCCTAATTGGATATGGAAAAACGCAGCTGCAGTCCAAATGGCTTTCAGAAGCATTAATAAAATAATAATTTTAATGATCTTCTGTGGTTAGTAAAACAATGTTCATTTATAAAAAAACAACTGAATTGATCTAAGTCGCACAAAATTAGGTGCCTCCATTTCTCATTACCGTTACCATGTCCTACATCACTCTAATAAATTGCACTGTCATCAGCTCATTACAGGGAGGCAGCTGAGCGTGGTCCTGGCAATTATTTCAGACTGGGCTATTAATGGCTTCCCAGGCAGGACATGGTCCCACAGCACCAGCCCCGGGCCTGCCCACTCACCCACGGGGCGCTGGCCCTCACCTGCACCACCACACCCTGCTCAGAGCGCTCTGCTTTGCCTCTGGAGCGTGGCAGCTGTCCTGCAGCTGTGCAACCTGGCTCCTTTCTGGAACAAACCTCAGGGCCACACCAACTCCTGCTCTGCAGCCCGGGTACTTTTCCAGCAATAGCCATCCCTGTACCAGGTCACCACAGCCGTGCTCCAAAACATGATTCACCTTTCACATCCTTCAAATTCCCCATCCATTACCCACAGGATAATTCACTCTAAATTATACCTCTTCATCATCCTTTGTACTAGGAAATAACGCTGCAGTTTCTAAAGATGGCTGTTCTGAGCCCAAAGTGGGCTTAATGCTGGGGCTGTTCAGCAGGGATTCAGTCCCATTCCTGAGCTGCTCTTTAGAAGTTTTCCAAGCAGGCACTGTATTTTCCTTTTAACCTGCTGTTTCCTTCTGGCCCTTGATGCACTCTGAGAGAACTGCACTACCATTCATTTCTATGGGTCCTTCTTCTGCTCCCCACTTTACAGGAGCAACAACTGATGGAGGAATGTGCAGAACCTCCTCACTTCCCTCCTGCTCACAGAGGCTTTGGGACTCTGGGCTGGTCCTTCTCCTGGCAGCACATGATGGTTCCCTGGGGATCAGGGGAGATCAGCCTGGGGGTGTGGGACAGGCAGAACCTCTTTGGTCTTGGGGTCAGGGGAAGGTCTGTGCTCAGCACTGCCTCCCCAGCCAGCAGCTCCACCAAGACCTGACCCACCTGGTGCTGCCCCAGCAGTGCTGGGCTCTGGCAGCACCCAGCTGGTGCCACTGGGACAGAGCCCTGCCAGGGCCTGGGGACAGCCAGCCCAGGGAGCACCGGCCCCAGCCATGGCCAGGGTGTCCCTGGACACCACTCACTTCTCACTCCCTTCCAGCACAACAAAGAAGAACAGCAGCAGAGTAAATCCACGTTGGGTGTTAAATGAGATTATGCCGGGTTGCCTGGATACTGTGTAATCACTGCCATGACCAAACACAATTTAATACGGGGTAATTGGCAGCCAAGGTTCAGTGCAGGGGAAGCAGGAACAGTAAATGTTCCAGTGTGGTCAGAGCTCCTGTGGGTGCCACAGGGGCTCCTGGCTCTGCTCCCACAGAACTCCTGCCTCCCATGTCTGGAATTACTTCCTACATGTATTTTATATATGTATTTATATGTATGTATAAACTACCGTGTGTTTATTTTATATATAAACACATATTTTATATATAGAATGCATGTATCTGAGTCTCAGCCAAAAGTGCCATTATTAGTTCAAATATCTTCCCTGATTCAGAACAAAACTCCTGAGCAAACAACCATCTGAAGGGAACAAAAGGAAAGTCTGGAATGTTTCTATTTCCATGCCTGGGACAAACACTTGCAATCAAAGTGCTCGTTGTGGCTGGCCAGGCAATTCCTCATAGGATAGAAAATAACACAGCTCGTTCCTCTTGCTACAGGTGAAAATCCATCCCCTGTCTGCCACCACCACTGGAGCTTCTGCTTAATGTGAAAAGCCAGTCACACAGAGGCCAGCAATCCCCAAAATTATTGAAGCTGCTCTGGGCAGTTTGATAGAAATGGAACGCCTTTGACACCTTTGACTCTGGACATACAGGGAAGGTAAAAAGCAGAGGGAGTAGAGGCAGCACAGTGGGCGAAGAGGTTCCTGTGGCACCAGAGCCCCCAGCCTGGCTCCCATAAAAGTATCTGCAAAGAATTATGGAATCATCTGGGTGGGAAAAGCCCCCCAAGATCATCGAACCCAACTGTTCCCCAGCACTGCCAAGGCCACCACTAAGCAATATCCTCAGGAGCCACATCTGCACAGTTTTAAATCCCTCCAGCAATGGTGACTGCACCACTTCCCTGGGCAGCCTGTGACAGGGCTGGACAACCCTTTCAAGGAAGGAATTTTCCCTAATGTCCAACCTGAACCTCCCCTTCTGCAACTTGAGGACATTTCCTCTTGTCCTGTCACTTGTAACCAGGAAAAGAGGCTGACTCTCACTCACATGCCTCCAACCTCCTGGCAGGGAGCTGTGCAGAGCCACAAGGTCCCCCCTGAGCCTCCTTTTGTCCAGGCTGAGCCCCTTCCCAGCTCCCTCAGCTGCTCCTCATCAGCCTCGTGCTCCAGGCCCTTCCACAGCTCCCTTCTGTCCCTGTGCTGCTCCAGAAATGGCCCTGGGGCAGCACAGCCCCTGCCTGGGGAGGCTCAGCAGGGCTGGGCTTTGTCCAGCACACACAGCTGGGACCCCTGCCCTGGCAGCCCCCACTCCTGGCCTGTTAACCTCACCAGGAATGGACAGACAGACGGACACAGCGTCCTGAGCACACACATCTGGGTGTTTATCCGATGGCAGCCCCCACTCCCGGCCTGTTAACCTCACCAGGAATGGACAGACAGACGGATGGACACACGCACAACTGGGGCCATTTATCAGATGGCAGCCCCCACTTCCAGCCCATTAAACCTCACCAGGAACAGACAGACAGATGGACATGGCAGCCTGAGCACACGCAGCTGGGGGCATTTGTGGGATACAACCTGATGAGCTCCGGGAGATGCTCCTGGGTGCATTTAACTCATCCCTGCACATTACTGGGGTTACCTGGGCTGTGGCTGATGGGGGCAGAGCTGGAGAGGGCAGAGGGGCTGGGTGGGCACCCCTGAGCCTCCCCCCTCTCCAGGGGGCTGCTGGAGCCCGTCCCCAGAGATGGCAGCCCTGCAGCTCCCTGGGGGTGACTCCCTTCTCACCCAAAGCCTTGGTGGGAATGTGTCTGATGGCTGGAAACACAGCAGGTGTTTACTGCAGGAATGTGTGACTGGCACCCAGCACAGAGCTGGTGAAACCAGTGATGCAATTCCAGCTGCAGCAGCACCCACTGGCGTGCCAGGCAGCTAAATCAGTCAATCACACATTCCTAAATCATTCCTAAAAGGCACTTGTGCATGGGAGGAGGTGACAGGGACACTGGTCTGCAGTGGCTGCTGGCAGACAGCCATGGAGAGAAGCAGGGAGCACAACTAGCTCTGCTTCACCTTGTGTTCAAAAGCCATGTGGATGTGGCACCTGGGGACACGGGCTAGTGGTGGCCTTGGCAGTGCTGGGGGAAGGGCTGGAGATGATGGTCTTGGTGTGTTTTTCCAAATTTAAAGATTGCAGGATTCCCAAGGCAGAGCACACAGCCACAGAAAGGCCACGCTCCCACCCTGCACCAGCATCCCTCCATCCTGCCTGCTTGTCCAGGACATGCCTGCCTTCCTCAGGCTGCTCTGGATGCAGGGGGCTCTGCAAGGGCCAGAGGAGCCTGAGCAGCAGCAGCAAACTGGGCTCACTCAGGCACATAGTGGGAACTGGGACCATGGGGAATGTGGACAAACCCCGCTGTCTGCAGCCAGGTTTGAGCTGTGGGCTCACAGCTCTGCAGCCTCCCCAGCCCCACCGCTCCAGAGAGCGGAGCCGAGCCTGAGCAATGCACACGGAGGCCAGCGGATCCCCAGGGAATGACAAAACCTCCCAGTGAAGACAAGGGGAAACTTGCTGAATGCAAAAGCCTCGCTGCTCTTGGGTTCCCTGCTCAGCCGGGACCCAAGCTGTGCCTGCGCTGATTCCGGGCGCTCTGACTTGCTCCAACAAGACTCGCTTCTTCTCCTGGGTGGATCTGGCCACAGCTGGATGCTTGGGTTATTCACTCCCAGGGAAAAAAAAAAAGGCTCATGTTGCATTGAGAAGACACCGAGGCCAAATGTGAGGCTCGGTATCAGTGAGCCAGATCAGCGTGAATACCAAACGTGCTGCGACTTGCAGGGAAACACGCGGGGAGCTCAACGCTGCTGCGGCTCACGCTTCCCAGACTGAGCCAGAGGGGTTTCCAAAGCCATCCTCTGCTGCTTTGGGCAAGCTGAGCTTGAGGGGGGACCTCAGAGCGACCCCAGCCCTGCTCACCAGCCCTCAGCCCAGGGCTGAGTGGCACCGGGCTGGCAATTCCCTGTGCCCGGCTCGGCAGCACTGCAGGTTTCACTGACACCCTGGTGAAAACCACAAGCATGGCCAGAGCTGATGTGAAATGTCACCATGGTTTCCACCTGCACAAACACAGCCAGCAAAGGGGCCTCAGGCTCAAACACCCCTGGAGAGGGGGCTGGAACAGGGCCTGCCATGGCTGCAAACCATGCCACTGTACCCCAGTGCCAGCCCCAGAGCCTCAGCAAAGCCCTGCTGCACAGGCAGATTTTCCTCCAAAACCAGACCTCAGTGGTGCTGTCACACTGCAATAACAATCCCCCCTGGCCAGCAGGGCAAGCAGAGCCCGACACAGCAGGTCTGGGCTAACAAGGAACCCTTTGAAAGATCTGCCGGCACGGCGGGTGCCACGCCGGAGTTCCAACCTGCTGCATGGAAAAGAGCCAAAGTAAACGGGCTCCCAGAGAGCCTCCCGGCAGCAGCAGCACTGGGGTGAGCAAGTGCAGCTCCCACATCCCCACAGGAACCATTCCAAGCCAGAGCCAGGTCAAAGGGCCACGTGCAGGAGGTGCCAGTGCACACCTGCACCTTCGCACGAGTGCAGCGGCCAAAGGAAGAGCAACAGAGGGGGGCTGACCTTTTTTGTCCCTTAGAGGCATTTTGGAGCTCATTCACATCACAAATGCAAGGCTGGAGCTCATCCCTCCAAAATACTGAATTCCCAGAAGACAGTGTTGAAGAAAGGGAATATAGGAATAAGGAGCTTTCAGAATTAAGGATGTGAACAGCAGCAGGGAAATGCTTCTCTCGCCTTCACCACTGGGACAAGGTGTTGCCCAATGACTGGAAACACCCCTCACTCCCCCAGTTCTGAGCCCCCTGCCACACACACATGGCTGGAACGACATGGCCTTTAAATGTCCCTCCTAACCCCAACCTTTCTGTGATTCTGCAGGCCAGGGATCACTCAAGCATCCTGGCAAAAACTGCAGCTCAAAGATATCTTGGCATGATAAATGGTGATTTCCAGTCTCCTTTCTTCTGCTGAAAGACCGTCTGACTGAAATCTCTCTATCTGAGTTTGGTGCAGTGCTGGGTCTGTTCATGCAGAGCAATCAAAGGATGTGCTCAGGAAGCATCTCCATCCCACTCTGTCTGCGGGGACGGTGCAGACACCACCAGGGAGACTCCAATCAGTTATTGGAAATCTTTTGCTCACTCTCAATTCAATCTCTTTCCATATCCAGTTTCAGTTTCACTGTGATAAACAATTAAAAAATTATGTGCTATCAACAACCTCTACCCAACAACACCAAGTTCAAACACAAGCCCACAACAATCCACACTTGAGAAATGCAAAATGCCTGGTGCTGCTCCTGGAGATCCAGAAGGAGCTCAGCAGAGATGTTCAACCACAGAAACTCCCCAGCAAACCCAGCAGATGCTTTGTTACCAGCTGCTGAATCATCATGCCAGGTTGCTGATGCCAGCTTTAGTGCAAGACCCCATTATCCTTTCTCCAGACTCGAGTCTTGTGCAGGGGGTGGGTGCAAAAGAACCCAACAAGGGACTGCAGGCTCTGGGGCACGTTTCCCTCCAGCTAAAGCCTGGAGAGCCTGCATGAAATACAAGGAGCTTTTAGAGAAGCATGGAAGGAAAAGCTACCAGCACCCACACAGCTGCTCCAGGGACAATCCAGACAGAGGGGGTTAAAAGTTCATTTGCAGAAGCAGAACAAAACCTTTAGCTAATTTACACATTACAGGAAGCCAAGCCCAAAAAACCCAGCGTACACCTACAGGGCTTTTTGTGGTGGTTTGTAATTCTGCAGAATCTTATATCTTATATTAAAAACAAAAGCAGAGGAGTGAGAGGGAGGCAGAGTTGGCAAGGGCAGGCACAGAGTCCTGCAGCGCTGTCTCGCCTCTGCGGAAGCATCACTGGCTCCTCCACCAAAACACCTGAGGGAGAGGAGAGCAAAGGGGAAACCAAAGGTGCTGCTGTTCCCCACAAGGCTCTGGCACCTCCAGCTCCAGAGCACAAATCACAGAATCATGGAACAACAGAATGGGTTGGGTTGGAAGGGATCTTAAAGCCCAACTCCTTCCAGCCAGGGAAAAAGGAAAAGGGGTAAAGAGCACAGCATGAACCTGACCCAGGACAGGCAAGCCCCAGGCAGGATTCTCCCTGTCCTGCAAAGCAGCATGTGCCTACAGGGAGTCTCCTTCCACCTCACCGCCCTTTTACCACCCACAGGAGCACCCAGATCCTTTGGGTCACTTGAACTCCAGGGCTTTGCCTGGATCCAGCACTGCCATGACCCAAAAGGATCAGAAAAAGGCACTGGGCATAAAAATGGCATTCCCAAAGGCAGCAAGGAGGACCATTGCCTGGCCCAGCCACACCAGCTCAGACACAGCTCCCTGTTTGCTTCTGGCAGCCAACTCAGGCGAGCAGCCCACGAGAGAGGGGCATCTCAGAGGCCTCAGTGGCTAGTGGAAATTTCCAGAACGTCCTGGACAAGAATGACTTACTGGAAGCAATACATAAATCAAGCCAATGAATAGTTACCAGACAGCAGCATAAACAGCTGCCACGGGGATGAAATCAGACCTGCTGTGCCAAGAGGCGTCAGCCTCCTTGCCGGCTGCACCTTCGGGGGAAAGCAGCCCAAGGAAAAGCACATTCCTGGGGGAGCTGCCACCCCTGGCCCTGCACAGGTGCCCTGCAGGCTCCTGGAGCTGCTGGGCACAGAGGCAGCGTGGTGGGCCCTGGAGCAGCTCCCGCAGGGCTCCACAGGGCAGCGCGGCCCCGGCGCGGAGCTGCCCACGCCGAGCAGAACCAGCCCTGCTGTGTTTCTAGGCACAAGACCTGGAGGAATTTCTTCTTCTCCTCCTTTGCCAGCAGTCCCTGGTTGAGCAGTGAGCCCTCCAGAACACGCCAGGCTCCGTGGCCAGCCCCTGCCCCAATGAGGGTTTTGCTGGATCCCCATGAGCAGCTGCCCTGCAGAGCCCATGGAAACCATGATAAGCAGCAAACAATTTGTGCAGGAGATAACAATCGCTGTCATCTTGGTTAAAACACGTAAACTAGAGAACACTGCCACAGCAAAACCAAAGAGAACCAGCCGGTGTTGGCCAGGCCACAGCTGGGAGTGATTAGAGATAATTAATTCTGCTAAACACACGTACACCCAGCTCGGCTGCAGCCTCCTCCGCGGCCTGACCTTGGCACAAGAGCAGTGGGTGCGTGGCTCAGGGGGTGTGTGGGGCACTGGCACTGATGCCAACCCACAGAAGGGTCTGGGAGCCCCACAGAAGGGGTATGAGCCTGGCACCATCTGTGCTGGAGAACCTGGACTTGCTGCCACAAGAACAAAGCAAAGCTCAGGTGTCAAATTATGGCCATGCATGAAAAATAATTCCCTAAATGCTTGAAATATAATCAGAGTGAAACCCCCCTGCTCTGCACCTCCACAGCATTGACTCCTGGGTGAGAAAGTAGAATACAAAAGAAGAAGGAGACAGGGATGATATTGCAGCTTCACTAAAAATGGCAATTTTCTGCAATCAGCTCCACTCCAGCAGCAGCCCTGGCACAGCAACCACCAGCCCCCCAGTACCACAGGCAACTTGTTTCACTTTGACTTATTTGGCATTAAAACAAATTGGTTTAATCACAGAATCCCAGACTGGCTCAGGCTGGAAAGCTAAAAGGAGCAGGGATGGGGACAGCTCCTGCTCCCTGGGCCACAGTGAACAACTGCCTGGACATGTGGACATGAGGCAGAAGGCAGCACAAATGGGATTGGAGCTGCAGCAAGAGGCAGAAATTGAAAGAATCAAAATGTGTTTGCTCCCTACTCTGTCTGTGCCTGTTCCTGAGATTTGTCCTCTCCCTCCTCTGTGCCTCTCTCGCTGCACCCCAATTCTGTGGCCCCCAGCTGCCGTGGGACCCACCACAAGGGGAAGGGCACTGCTGAACCACCTGCAAGGCACTTATCCTGTCTGATACTGAGGTTAATAATTGCTATTTTTGAACATTTCAGCTTTCTTACCAGTTTTGTTACTGTTAATAAAAACTGCAGCTTCATCACAAGAGGAGCCCCACATCCCCCATCAGTGCAGCAGAGCACGTACATCCCAAAAACAGAAGTCAGAAACCACCCAAGACAGGCCCTTTCTTTACTTGACCGACTCAGCCCAAGTTCTGGTTTTAGTGTCAGAAATCTCCACAGCAAGACTGTGAGAAATATTTTTTTAGCTCATCTGATAAACATGCAAATCTTGATTATTCATACATTACTTAAAATAAAAAACCCAGACAGAAACAGATGAGACAAACCCCTGCAAGCAGTGCAGCCCAGCTTGGCAGGGGCAGCCAGAGGCCCTTGGCTGTGCCCCTGCTGGCTGTGGGTGCCCTGCTCTCAGCAGCACCAGACCAGCAGGTCCCACCCTCTGCAGCATCCCCCCTTTGGCTGCACGGCCCCTCTCTCCAAACATCTGCTGCAGATGTGAAGCTTTCTCTCCATTCTTGTCTTGAATCTGGCTCTGTTGCAGTGCAGCCTCAAGCAGCTCTTTTAGAGTAATAGACACAAACCCTGGCCCTAGCTGCCCCATGGGCACTCCTGGATCGGGGCAATGGGCACTCCTGGGTCAGAATGCTGCCCCTGAGCAGAGCAGGAGCTGCAGGACCAGCCCCAGAGGGAGACTGTGAGCCCACACCTGGGGCTGGCTGTGCCTCTGCCCCCACAGCCCAGGATCCCCCAGGAATGGCACCAGGGCTGGGGAGCTCAGCAGGCTCTCGCTCCTCAGCTTCCTGCCCTTCTCTGAGATAATTTTTTTCCTATTAAATAACACTATGAGCTGTTTCTCTTCCTAAAATAGCACACGCCACCACACACACTGTTTGTTTTGTTTGAATTCCTTCCCCACTAAAGCAGCACAAACCCCACTGTAAACCTGACTCCACATCTCTACTCCATCACCAGGTTTTTCCTTTAGATGGAAAACGCTGAAGCAATTACAGATTCCCTGAACGTACAAAATCACAGAACCCCAGAACAGTTTGGGTGGGAAGGGACCTTAAAGCTCACCCAGTTCCACTCCTTGCCATGGGCAGGGACACTTCCCACTATCCCAGGCTGCTCCAAGCCCCATCCACCCTGGCTTGGGACACTTCCAGGGAAGCAGGGGCAGCCACAGCTTCTCTGGGCAATCCCATCTGGCTGATGGGTGCACCTGGAACCATAGGGCCTTGGCTTCAGGCTGTAAATGCAGAAGGTTTGAAACCAACACCTAAACCAGGCATTTGGTTTCTAACAGCCTTGCCAGGGACCCCATGGAGCAGACACAAGACCTGGTGACAAGAAAGCGTCTGGAGTTGTGTTTAAGCCTATTTCAAGTATCATCTGTTATTTTTTTCTTTTAAACAGGTATCTTGGATTCTTGCAGATCTCCTCCTAAGCAGTTATCCTGATTAAGACATTCCCCAGCTCTCCCAGCCCTGCCTCAGCCCTGCTGCTCCTGCAGCACTGCTGCAAACAGCCAGGGCAGGTCCAACCCTGCAGCCTTGAGGCTGCCACAAACACCTGATGATGCTTTCACTTCTAAAACACTAATCAAAGGTTTCCATGGGAACCTACAGGAGCAGGAAGAAGATGGGAAATTACAGGTCAGCTCTACCACCAAAAGAAAAAAAATTATCCCATTCCTTCGCCCTCGCAAAGTTTCAAGGTAACACAAAAATATTGATTCATCAGCGTGCATAAAGGCAGAAAATACGCCCCAGAGCAGTCATCTGTTGCATAAAGAAATCACTTTTAGTCCTTCAATGGCAGGTTTGCTCTGAAACCACGTGAGGAGCTTCAGCTCCACTCTGCCTCCTGGACAGCCTGGGGAGCCAAACCCAGTCCAGGCCATCAAAAGCAACACAAGGTTCCCAGGAGGGAATGGGTTCCTGGTGCTTCCATGGGGCTGGGGCTGGCTGGGCAGCTCCTGTCCTTCATCCCTCCCTCCCTCCTCCTCCCTCCCACCCCTCTCGCTCTCTCGGCCCTTGGTTCACTCACACGCGGGTTTCCCGTTGCCAACCAGAAATGACTCAACACCACACACACACAAGGAAACTTTTCCACCACTATTAACTTTCAGAGGAAATGGAAAAAGGAGAGAAAAACACATCAGTCATAAACGTACTTTGCCAAATGGTTCATGAGCAAGTGCAGCATCTGCCTGTTTTTCTCCGGGAGCCGATGAACGAGGCTGTGGATCTCCGACACCCTGGACTCCTGATTCTCTAGTTCTGCATGGGGAACAGAAGATGATTTATCTCCACATTAGGGGGTTGTTATGGGAAGAGGCTTAACACTGTCCCTGACAGACATCCCCGGGAGCAGCTCCATCCCACAGCCAGGCACTGCAGATGCTGCAGTGAGCTGAGAGCAGACACCACGTGAACAGCATGGTGAGCAGGGCAGGGCTGGCTGCAACCAGAGCGATTCCAGGGATGGGAATATGGGCACATTCCCATGTTCAGTGCGCCCAGTGCAGGCCAGGCTGGAGCATCTGCTGCTCCACAGGCTGCTTGGGTCCCTGGTGCTAAGTGGGATCTGCTGGAGGAGGCCAGCGCTGCCATGGCCATGGGCCACGGGGCTCTCCCATATACACAAGCTGCACGACTGCCAGCAGAAATGCCCTGCTCCCAGCAAAGCCCCTTCCCCTGGGCAGTGAAGGAGACACAGCCCAGACGTGTGCAGCAGCAGGGAGCCCCTCAAAGCCCCCCAGACCCCGTGGTGCAGTTCAACAGTAGCCGATGGTCCCAGCCACAGGAACTGCCAGCACCGCTCCCGGCACTGCCCGCGCTCCTCCTCCTGTGGTCACCCCCCACACCAGCCTGCCCCAGCTCCAGCCCCGCTCTGCTGGCCAGGAAACAGCCCTGGGGAGGCAGCAGGGCAGGGGGCAAGGCAGCCACTGACAGAGAGGCTCCTCTGTGGGAGCCATAAACACCAAGAGACTCACTCGCTGCTTTGATGAAGCTCCTTTGAAACTGGTACATCATCAGGGGCCCCGGGAGCATTCTGGAAGATAAAAAGGAAACAGGCACAAAACACATCTGAGGAACACAATCCACACTGAGAAAGCTTTGCCCCTACAATAAACTCAGCTCCGTTTTGAAAAGGGCAGAATTAAGCAACACCAACTCTAATTAATTCCCCCATCAGAAGGAGTAAGATCTATGCAAGGACCTTTGATTTATTCACCACTAAATTAATCTTTAATTTTAGCATTCCTTCAGTAACACAACTTCAGTGTATTGCTGAGCCCATGACTTCCAAGGAACTTTGAAAAGAAATTGAAAAGATAAACAAGCCTAGCTGTAAAACTTTCCCAATCCCCATTCCCATTGTCCCCTCCCACTGCTGCATCCCTTCAGAGGGACACACTGGTGCTGCCCACATTCCTCTTTGCTTAGCCAACAGTTCAGACTCTGGAGCAAAGGTTGCCAATCATGCAAAATTCTGTGATTTTCTAGGCTGAGATCCACCAGGCTAATTACCCTTATCACCCTAATTGGATTTAGGCCCTCTCTTGTGCTCCCTCAAACACAACCCTGCACACAACAGTTGCTGAGAGCAAGGAGCTGCGGTCACAACAGGTAGGAGCACGTTGTGGATAATGAGATGCTGCTGGCTGCCAACACCCAATCCTGTTGGGAAGATCCCCAGGATGATAGTGGCTCGCCTGACACACAGAAATCAGAGTTACAATAAAGCTCAGCACCAGGTCTGGAGAAGCACCTCAGCCCCTGCCCTTACACAGCACTGGCCTCCCCTTCTGCCACGTGCTCAGAAGGTGGAAGTCCACTGGGAAAAGCTCAGAGAAAAGCTTAAATCAAGGCAGGGGATGCAAGAATGAGCTTTTAAAATCATGTCTGTATAATATGTGCATCTGTCAGAGCTGAGTGTGCTCCTCAGATCCTACTCAAACATACTGGAAAGCCAGGGAAAAGCCAGAAGAAAATCCCTAAGAGCAGTTTCTGCTCTGTTTCTATAAAAGTGCTGTTGTGTTATGGGTCTGCAATAACAGCAGTAAAATCCCAGGCCTGCACCAAACCCCTCTGAAGCCAGGTGAGGCTTTTCTCCTTACCTCAGGTATGTTTTCAGTGCACTAGTAATGGTCTTGATCTCCCACTCTGCACAGATCTCTGTGTCTGTCTCTGTGGCTGTCTTGGGATCTATGGAAAAAGACAGAAAACCAGTAACTGAAGGAAACTGAAAACAATTCCAGGTCATGCCAGCTCAGCTGTGTGGGGAGACCATTACACCCCACTTTATTTGCTATTCCCAGCTCAGGACACGGCTGCAGGGCCGTGGGGCAGCAGGACAGGCAGACTCGGTGGCATGGGACAAGAGAAGGAAAAGGGAATGCTCCACCCTGAGCAAGGACAGGGCAGTGTGGCTTGGAGCGTGCCAGGACACCGGGCACAGCAGTGACAGCCAGGCACAGACACAGGGACCAGGGACCCTCCTCCCCACAATGGGCAGCACTGTCACCCTGCAGCCACCTCCCCACCCAGCCCTGGGCTGGCAAACACAGCCACAGCCACCTGCAGAGCCACCACCAGGCCAGGGGCAGTGGGCTCAGGGACACCCCTGACACCCAGATGGTGACAGCTCCCAGCCAAGGCCAGGAGCACCAAAAGGCATAGCCAGGAACATCAAACCGAGGCCAGGAGCACCAAGGCGAGGCCAGGAACACCCAACCGAGGCCAGGAACACCAAGGCAAGGCCAGGAACACCCAACCAAGGCCAGGAGCACCAAGGCAAGGCCAGGAACACCAAGGCAAGGCCAGGAACACCAAACTGAGGCCAGGAGCACCAAAAGGCAAGGCCAGGAGCACCCAACCGAGGCCAGGAACACCCAACCGAGGCCAGGAACACCAAGGCAAGGCCAGGAACACCAAGGCAAGGCCAGGAACACCAAGGCAAGGCCAGGAACACCCAACCAAGGCCAGGAGCACCAAGGCAAGGCCAGGAACACCAAGGCAAGGCCAGGAACACCAAGGCAAGGCCAGGAGCACCCAACCAAGGCCAGGAGCACCAAGGCAAGGCCAGGAACACCCAACCAAGGCCAGGAGCACCCAACCGAGGCCAGGAGCACCAAGGCAAGGCCAGGAGCACCAAGGCAAGGCCAGGAACACCCAACCAAGGCCAGGAGCACCAAGGCAAGGCCATGGAAAGGCCAGCATGGAAGTGCCCCGTGTGCTGATCTCTCCTGCCTGGATGCTGCTCCACCAGTGGTCTTTGCTAAGCCCATCCTGGAAACTCAGCCAGAATCCTCTCCCAGCTGAAGTCCCCCTGTGGGGGTCCCTGGTGTGGGTGCCCCCAGTGCCAGGGGTCCCTGGGGAGCCTGGGTGCCAGGCCTCCCACTGTCCCCAGGCCCAGGGTGACACAGCCACAGCTGCTAACACCATCTGCTCCCACGGGCCCAGCTCGGGGGCTTTTTGCCTCTTCACAGACACAAATAATGCACCTTTGAGTTTTAAAGCCCCATGTAAGCATTGGGCAATTTTTAACCTACTTAAAAGAATGCTGTGAATAGAGCTCAGCTTTCCCTCAGGGCAAAGGGTTTATTTTAATTTAAAAAAACATCAAGAGGTGCTTGGAAAGGTAAATACATAAGAAATGCATATTCACACAAAGATCATGTGTGTCTCAGCAATCACACAAATGACCTCCTCCATCCTCCTGACTCACTGCCCAGGAAACTTCCTACAGCACTGCCTTTACAAGGAGAGAATTTTAAGATAAGGAGTCCAGATAAGTTCGGCATAGTAAAAAAAAAAAAACAAAACCAAACAAAACCCCCCAGAAGTTCCATCTTGTTTTACAAGAAACTTTTTACCCAAAGCAGAACAAACAGTGTGTCTTTGCAAAGGCTCAGCCAGCAGTTTCTAGGCAGGATCATGGAACACGAGGTGAAATTCCACAGTCGGTCCCATGAAAGGGCTCAGAGCAGTTAATCAGCTCCCCTTGACCTTCACATTTATGAGTCTGCAAGAAGCTGCAGCAGCTGCAGCATCTGTCCCCCAGGCAGGGGTGCTGTGCCAGCCCTGCCTCCCACAAGGACACACTTCCACAGGAACTGGGGCCAGGAGGGACCAGGGGCTGCAAAAGCACCCACGGCCACAGCAGCATTGACCCTGCAGCTGCTTTTTGCTGCCAGTCCCTGGTCTGATGTCTCTAACGTCTCTCCAGGGTGAGGGGCACAGCCTGGGGAAGCACCTCACCACCCCAGTGTGATTATCAGGGAGAGGCTTCCAAACAGCCTCAGGGATGACAAATCCCAGCAGCGAGGGGCTGGAAGGAGCCCCACTCCCAGCCCTCATGGCCCACGTGGCAAAGGAGCAAGAGCAGATCAGATGCTGTAACTCACCTTCTGCAGGGTTCAGACCTGCTGGGGCCCCACAGCGCTACAATAAACCCTCTCATGGGAGCTCCCACTGATGAGAGTTTGGTTATTTGTTGGGTTTTGTCCCATTATTTGTCCTCATTTTGATGGCACGTGGTACCAGTGAATGCTGGGGAGAGGATCTGCCCCCAGCAGCCCTGGGAGCACCCCCCAGTGCATCACCCCAGTCCAGACCCCAACAAGATCTGCCCTGAAACCCAAGCCAGGGGCTGGGGCTGCCCCTGCCCCAGCAGTGCCCTCCTGCAGGACCCCCTGCCAAAGCCCTTCCCTGACAGCAGCTCAGGGAAACTCGATCTTTTTGCCATTTCAGCTGTATGTGAAGCAGTGAGGCTGCCCACATTCATTTCTAAATATAAGGGAAACCTGACAGTGGGAGCACAGTTTGGCTGCTCCATTCACGAGGAGCCCGAGGGCAGCGAGAACAGATGGGGTTTGACAAGGGACACGTTTCCTGTGACACTGACTCCACACACAGCCCGAACACCAGGGGTGATGGAGATTTAATCCCCCACAATTTGGAGAAATTATGGACTTGTGGGTTTGCAAAGCACCCCAAGGATGGACAGACACCATGGGGGATTCCCAAAAGGGGTCCCACTGCCAGCCCTGACTCACCCCCAGCAGGACTTCCAGCACCACCAAGCAAGGAGGACACACCAGGACAAAGGAAAAGCACCAGCCATTTATCACCTCCTTATGAGACACAGGGGCGACAGCTGAGTGGCTTCAGAGGCTGAGGAGATAATGGATGCTGGATGCTGTCCAGAACTGGATCCCTCCCAGCTCTGCAGAGCTCCTCGCCCAGGCCAGTTCTGCCATCTGTCACAGCCTGGGGACTGACACCAGCACTGACACCTCTGCGACAGGAGAAGGGGGTCCATGGCCCTGCCACCTGTGGGATGTGGTTGAGCATCACTGAGGGCCTGGCTGTGACCTGCCAGGACCTGCCCCGGGGCACCAAGGCAGGCTGTTCCTGTCAGCAGTGCTCCTGGATTGGTGCTGTCCCCATGGCCACCCCGTGTGCCACAGGACACTGCTGGCTCCCCACAGCCCAGGGCACCTTCACATCCCCAGCCTGTGCCAAGCTCCTCTAATAACAGCACCAGCCACCAGTCCCGTGACTGCAGTGAACTTTCCAAATGCCACAAGAGCAAAGAGGTCCCCTGCACCCGGATTTGGAGCTGTGCCCTTCCACTCCAGTCACCTGGATTGTCTATTTTCCACAGGTTAACACAGACAGCTGTAACAGCCACCGTGGGCTTTGCTCACTGAACGCCTTAATGGTGGCAAAAGAAGGAGGAATTGGAATAGGAGAAGGAAAAGATGTTGAAACATGACAGATGAAAAACCTGCAAGAAGAAATATGCAGAGAAAGGAGCACTGGAGTTTTGTGAGGACAAGGAATAGGAAATCGTGTAGAAAAGGAAAGACAGTAAGTGAAGGGAAAGAAGATGACCAGAAATGCCACGCATTTTCCCCAAGGAGTAACAAACACATTCCATAGGACACTAACAAATTAGTGAGCATTTGTTTCCCTATTCCTGCAGCTATTTCATCTGTGGTTTTGCCAAGTCTGAGCAGCATCACACAGGACTGGCCAAGGGCAGCTGCCCTGCTCCAGCCCAGCTCTGCTCTCTCTTCCACTGTTGTGTCTCAGGCATGTCTGGACAGATGGACAGACTGGTCCAGGGCTGCAGCTGTGGATGGAAATGCTGCCTGTGAGGTCAGGGCTGAAATGGTTCTGTCCCCACAGCCAGAGCAAACCTCTGCTGTGCCAAGAGCCAGCAGCTTGGAGCATCCAGAACTGCAGGATCCAAGGCCTCAGTCACGAGGGAAACACATGCTGGAAAACTCTGGGCAAGACTGAGATAAACAGGCACAAGAACGTCCATGGGGAAAGCAAGAACAGCCACAGGCAGCATGCAACATCCAAAGAAAATAATTTCAAAGGGTGCTGGGAACAAGGGGGCAGGTAGGAGATGAAAAGCCAAAGCTTTCAGCTATTTCTTTGAAGATTTTGGTTTGCATTTGGGAAGGCTGCCAGAGCTCAGAGCATGTGTGAGCAGGACACCAGTGACTGCAGCAGGACCTGGTGAAGCCAGACCCACACGAGTCCTGTCCTACCTTCAGACCTGCCCACGGTGCCCAGGACCTCCCATCCTCGACAGCGTCCTAAGGGCACAGTCACCACCATTAGGGACCCCAACAGGAGCCTCTGCTCCTGCCTGGCAAGGCTTCAAAGCAGCACAGCCCACTTGCCTCGACCAGAACTGCATCCACTCACCCATCAAGATGCTCAGCAGCTTCTGCACCCTGGAGTTCACCCCCACGATCCGGTAGAGCCCCTGCTCATTGATCCCTGGGAAAACAAGGAACCTGTTAGCACAAGGTCACAAGAGCTGCTGAGATTACTTCCACTTCTTTGCCTTCTCAAATAGCAAAGCCAATGAAACCTTCTCCCCTGGCAAATAAAAGCCACAGAAGATGGTAAAATTTGGGGTTGATATCAAGGTTTTCACGAATCCTTTCATTAGAAGTGTTACCCCCAGTGAGCTCAGGAACAAGGATCTAAGCACACTTTTCCTCCTTCCCACAGCCATGGCAGCCCCATGTGGGATCTGCACTTAACCAGGGCAATCTGGGAAAATTTTACTGTGTCAAGTTTTTCAGGTTGAGGTCTGAGCCTGCGGGGCTGGGACAACCCTACCTGTGTACAAGGAGCCTCACAAGAGGTTTTGGGGACAGAACCCCACATGAGAGGACGTGCTTGGCAGCATTCCTGCAGGAAGGATGCTGAAGTGAACACCCCCTTTGGTCCTGTCCCAGGGTGTTATTGGCCCACTCTGCCCCATGTCTGTGAGTCCTGCTGGCCCAGCCGTGGGGCAAACGCTTCTCTCATCGGCCCCAGCACGTCACGGGCTCATCTGATGTGGGTCCCAGGGCTCATGAATCATTCTGTCCATGAAAAGGGCAGGAAAGCAACTGCTCCACTGGCAGCAGCTGCCCCAGAGCAAGCCCAGCCCGAGGCTGCCCTACCTCTCGTTTCCACAGCGTGGATGCACTTCTTGATGATGCTGAAGCCGATGCTGTCCAGCTGGGCAGCTGCAGGGGAAGGGCAGAGAGCAGGGTGAACAGCTGGCAGGGCAGGCCCTCACAGGGAGCACCAGGCTCCTGCTGAACCATCCCAGCAATGCACCACTGCCCAGACCAGCAGGAGATAAATGAGGCCAGAAAACACAAGTACAGCAGCTTGTACCAGCTGTAACCTGGGCAAACACAGACACTGATCAGCATTCCAGCCTCCACATCCCTCTGAACCAAGCCCTGGGCTCTGCCAGGCATCTACCACTGCAGATGGACAAAATTAATTTAGGATCAAGGTGAGATAACCCAAATTTGTCTGGAAAGTTGACAACGGGTTGCTTGGCAAGAAATGAAATTGGACATTTGGACACAACAAATCTCTGAAAATGGCACATGAGGTGTCTTGCCTCTGCCCAAGAGTGAGAGCTAAAACACAGGAGTGAATAGGATGTACAACTCAATTCACCTGTGCCAATGCAGGTTTTCACTTCTAAATTCAAGGAATTACTAATCCAGGGACCCCAACAGCTGCTGGAAGAATTCACCTCTCTTCACAGAGAGCTTTCCACCACTGCCTGGCAAACACTGCCCACAGCCAGCTATTTGTGATGGAAAATTCGTTCCTCCCTAGAGGAAGGTTTGGAAAACCTTCCACAGGGCAGGAGCCTCTCAGGGAAGGGTGGGCAAAGGCTCCAGACCCCAGGAATGCTGTGATGGGAGAGACACAGCTCTGTTCAGTGCAGGGCAGGCAGGGAGTGGAGCCCAGGCTGGCAGTGCCCTCTGCAAGGCACGTGCAGCTCCCCTCCCTGGCATTCCCCTGCCCCATGGGCAGCTGCCAGCTGCCAGCCCTTCCTAAGCCCTTGCTCTGAGCCCTCTGCTGGGGCTGGGCTGTGTCTGATGAGTGGCACGGGGACCCACAGCAGTGCAAAGGAAAACAGCTCCATTCGGTTGTTCTGGGCAAGCAGGCTGGAGAGCAGAGCCAACACAAGCACACGAGTGCAGGATGTCGGTGCCACAGCACGTGAGGCCAATGCAGAGGCTGCAGGGCCCTTTGCTGGGCACCCTCAGGGCTCCCAGCATGGGTGCAGCAAAAACCCAACATGCCATCCATCGGCAGGGCACAGCTGCCATTCCCAAACCACTGACAAACACAAGGGTCCCTGAGCAGCTCCAAACCAGGCTGTGGAAGCTCTCTGGCTGCAGCAAACCCAGTTCAGCAGGTGTGAGAGCCTTGGCTTGGCACGGTGTGACCCTCACTGTGGGCATCCCTGTGTGGTGCTGACAGTCTGGGTCACTGCCTCAGGCTCTCTGCCAGCCCACCCCACAGACCAGCAGCTTTCCCTTAGCCCCTCCTTGTGTGTTTGGGCCCCCAAGGCCAGGCTGGACAGGGCTTGGAGCAGCCTGGGAGAGTGGAAGATGTCCCTGCCCACAGCAGGAACTGGATCAGCTTTAAGGTCCTTTCCAGCCCAACCCATCCATGACTCCAGAGCCCTGCAGGGTGCAGCACCCCAGGGCCAGGCAGGGCTGGGATCCCACCCCCTGCAGCAGGAGCAGGAGGAGGAGACCCAGCAGTGCCTCTGCATGAAGGGACCTGGCATAATCCCCCTGAGCAGAGGAACAAGCTCTTCCACTCACTGTCAGGCTCTGGATCAGGAAAGGCCGGGGATTTATTTGCAGTAGTTATATCCAGAAACAATATCTGATTAAATTTCCAAAGTGCCTTTATTCATCCTGAAAGTGAACTTCTAATGAGCACTGTAAAAGCTTGGCTCCCCCTCTCTCAGAGCATCTGCTCTTCATCTCAGCCATTTGCCACATGATTCAGTTCAGCAATGGCCCAGATCAAAGGCAGATCTGGACCTGCTGCTGTCCAGATCACAGATCCATGGAATCATCTGGTATTCCTTCTGGGATCACAGATCCATGGAATCATCTGGGATTCCATCTGGGGTCAGAGACCCATGGAATCATCTGGGCTTGAAGAGCCCCCAAGGTCATCAAGCCCAACCATTCCCCCAGCACTAACCTCTGTCCCCAGGAGCCACATCCACATGGCTGTGAAACCCCTCCAGGAGCGGGCACCCCCTGCCCTGGGCAGATGTGCCAAGGCTGGACAGCCCCTCCAGAGAAGAAATTCTCCCCGCCTTGCAATCCGAGCTGTCCCTGCCTGGCTGAGGGCAGGTGGAAGAGCCTCCCCTGAGCTCTCCCTGCTCAGGGCAGTGTGAGGCCCAGCTCCAGGCCACCACACGTGCCTCAGGCTCTTCCCCCAGCAGCAGGAGCTGCCCTGCCCAGGCTGGACCCATCCAGGAACACTTCACATCAGCACAGGTGACACCCACACCTGGACAGCAGCTGCTCCCACACACCCCCACGCTCATCTGACCTTCAGCAGCATCACACTCCAAGGGCTTCTCAACTGCTCTCATCCCATTCTATTTTTGCCTGGCAGATTATTTCTGTTTAATCCATTAATTCCCTCCCTTTACACTGATGTCACACCTCAGGGTAAAGGGAAGGGGGCAGGGGCTGAATCAGCTCTGTCAGCCTGGCTCCAGCTGTATGGCAGGGCAGGGCAAGGTCAAAGCAGCTCCTCTGCCTCCACACCACACTGGGCCATGCAACCACCTCTGGCTTGAATTCTTTCAAAGACATTTTGGAAACAAGAACCACAGAGGAGGGAGGAAATAATGAAGCAGAGACCAGAGGAATGAGCTTTCAAGTCTTACCAGAAATGAGTTTTCAGGGCTCTAACTACCAGTGAGCTGCTAAGATTGGGAAAGGAAGATTGAGGGTCAGATTAGGTTAGAGAAATGGAAGTTTATTTACAATGAGGGTGTCAGGCCCTGGCACAGGTGCCTAGAGCAGCTGGGGCTGCCCCTGGATCCCTGGCAGTGCCCAAGGCCAGGCTGGACAGGGCTGGGAGCACCTGGGACAGTGAGAGGTGTCCCTGCCATGGCAGGGAGGGGAAGAGAGGAGCTTTAAAGCCCTTCCAAGCCAAAACATTCCGTGATTCCATGACTGTGATTGCTGGGAAGGGCCAGAGCACCCAGACAAGGGCACAGCAGACAGGGCAGCCAGAGGGACTCAGGAGTGGATGTCGAAGATGGAGAGTGAAATGCTGGGAAGGAAGGGAGAGGAGGAATTTTGTGCTGTTGCATGCAATGAGCACAAATGGCCTGGAGGATTTGTTTCCATGGAGCAGGGCAAGTCCTTCTGGTTAGCAAAGCAGAGCATCTAAATTCCCCTGGCTCTCATGGTTCAGTGACAGCACCCGGCCCCTCTGCTCAGCCTCCTCCCCCTGCACAGCACTCCACATAAATCACCACAGGCCCACGGCCATCTGGCCACACAGCAGGACAGAAAACCCAGAAGCTCTGCAAAATCACAGCGTCCTGAGAGTGCCAGCACAGCACTCCCAGAAGCGCAGGCAGGAAGCAGAGGTGTGGAGGGTGCATCAAGAACTGCATCCAGACCCCTCCATCCCCTCTCACTGCAGGTCCTTACAGGAAGATCCTGGATCAAGGGCTGCTGGCAGGCAGCCAGTGCTGAATGGATTTCAGAGTGCCTGGGGGGCAGGCAGAGCTCTGGAACAGGGCTTTAGTGAGGCTGGAGCAGCCAGCCCTCTCTGCCCACACCAACAGAGGGTTTGGGAGCACCTTCAGCCAGGGGTGCTCCCAGAACCAGGAGGACACACAGGGACAGACAGGGACACACAGGGACAGACAGGGAGGACCACTCTCATTTTTAAGAGAGACCAAATGGTGTCCTGAGCCACAGCAGCAGGTACAGAGCTGGCAGAGCTGCGTGCAGGGACACAGGGCACTGACAGCTCACGGAGCTGAGTCCCCCTGGGCTCTGCACCCCACAAACTCCTTCTGCCCCTGGGAAAAGGGAGCAGAGGAGCTGCTCTGGCAGGGCTCCCACCCCAGGGGCACTGGCCACGCTGCCCTGCCCAGCTCAGCACAGCCCTGGAGGCACAGAGCAGGTGACACAGGCAGGAAAAGATAGATGTGCAGCTGATGGCAGAGAGGATCAGAGGGAAGGGGAAACCACAGAGGGGGAAGAGACTGCTCTGTGCAAGGGCTGGAATGGCTGTGAGGAACATCAGCTGCAAATTGTACCAATTACTGAGAGAGAAATGCCGGGGCTCCAGGTGAAAATGTCGTGTCTGAGGCAGCACCAAAAGGAACCAAGCACTGAACAGCAGCCCAGGCCTGGCCCTGCCTGGCTGCTGGCTCTGAGGGAAGGAGGGAAGGGACCGGGGCTGCAGCGTTGCAATTATGGCAAATCCAACCTACTGGGAAATGGCTCAATTAAGGGTTTTAAAACACAGGACATAGGAGGCAGGACCAGGTGCAACTGCTCCTCTAGGAAGAAAAACAAGTGTTTTCCTGACCCAGGGCTTTGATTGCCTGAACTACAATAAAAAGATTTTTATTTTTAAGGGCTCTTGTTGACAATCTTGACAAGGCAGGACCTCCTTACTCCTATATTTCTGCTCCAATTCCCCCTTGGAAAGACACACTCACCCTGCACATTCTGGCTCAGAGAGAAGAGCTGCTTGGTCCCAGGTGTCACCTGATCCCTGCTGAGCTTCAGGAGAGGTCCCGAGGCCACCCTGCAGTGCCACTGGGCTGGGGACACGGTGTGGGCAGGAGGGGACACACCCTGAGGATGCAGGGACTGCCTGGCACTGCTCTCCATGGCCCCAGCAGCTTTCTGCCACACTGGGGTCCCCACACTGAGCCCTGTCAGCCCCCAGCCCCGGGCTGTGCTGTGTCACCAGCATCCCCTGCTGACCCTCCCACAGCTCAGCCACCTTCAGGGGTCAGGCTTGAGAAGAAATACTCACTGCCTTCGCTCTGGTTGTCCTTGTTGGAGTTGTACACCTGGAAAACACAAGCAGAAAGCCTTGTGAAGGGCCTGGCACAGCTGGTGCCACCTCAGTGTGGCTGCTGCCAGCACCTCCCCCAGCAGCCAGCTCCCCAAACACCACCACGACCTCTGCACACAAATGCTGGGCTGGCCCAGCTCGGGAGTTATTTAAAATACAGACAAGGACAGCTCTTTAAATAATGAATGCAAATGGGATGGACCAGGTAAAAACAGAAATTAGAGGTTTCTAAACAAAATTAGAGGTGGGGTTGGACTGGATGACCTTTACAGGTCCCTTCCGACCCAAACTGCTCCATGATTCTGACTCCTCTCCTGAAAGGCACATTCAGAGGATGTAAACTTCGAGCAAACAGACAATTCCCTTATGGGCACTGCAGGAACCTCAGGTAGGTGCAGCTGGGGCAGGGAGCAGGCAGCACCTCCTCAGGTACAGCCTGAGCAAAGAGCCAGGCAAAGAGAAGGAGAGGAACAGAAATGTCCTTAGAGAGCACGGGAGGGGCGGCAGGATGAGGCCCTGGGTGCATCCAGCCCTGCTCCCAGCACAGCCACCACCAGGGCTCCATCCCAAGCCTCTCCAGCCTTCCAGCACCCACACTCCTCCTCCCAGCCCCATCACCACAGCGTGGCTGCTGCAGAGCAAAGGGACATCTCAGTGGACACAGTAAAAAGGGCAAACACTGGCAGAAGGTTTTAATCACCGCGTGAGGGCACTTTAAAAGCCCAGGATAATACCAACAGCGGCTGTAAGAAGATCAGCCCTCAGACAGGTTGTGTTTCTCCAGCTCAACAGAGTAAAATGGTTTAGAATAATCCTTCAGTGCTCACCAGGAGCCCTCGCACACAGCCCAGAGCTCCAGCAGCACCCTGGCTGTGGCTGAGGGGGAACAGGAGCAGGACACAAGGCTGCTGAGGCTCTGGGGAGCGGGGCTGGGAGCCCCTCGCCAGGGGAGCTGCCTGCATCACATGCTGCCTCCCAAAATAGCCAGCAGGGCAGGCCTCCAAAGGCCATGTTGATAGCAACACCCAGCAGCAACGGGGGGAGGCTGAGGGCAGGGCTCTGCTCCAGCATGCCAGCCCTGGCACCAGCAGGAGCCCTGTGCTTCCCAAGGGTCCCGGCTGGGGAGGTCCCCCAGGAGCTCCAGCTGCAGGACCAGCCTGGGGAGCTGCCTGGGATGCTCTCAGAGGCTCAGAGCCAGGCCTGGGCACTGCTGGCACTGCTGGCACACCCTGCTGCTCACCCCCAGCCCCAAACCCACCCAGCAAGGCTGTGTGCCACAGGGCACGTGCCACAGACATACTTATGAAAAATCCCTTTGCTAGGATTCTTCTCCTGAGAAGCTGAGAGGCCTCAGAAATGAAATGTAAACAATGGTTATCTGCTGCTGTGGAATGCAACAGGTGCATCTTTGATTGGTCTCATATGGTTGTTTTTAATTAATGGCCAATCACAGCCCAGCTGGCTCAGACTCTCTGCTCAGTCACAAGATTTTATTATCATTCCATTCCTTTCTATTCCTTGCTAGCCTTCTGATGAAATCCTTTCTTCTATTCTTTTAGTACAGTTCTAATATATAATTTTCTTTTAATAGAATATATACCATAAAATAATAAATCAGCCTTCTGAAACATGGAGTCATGATTCTCATCTCTTCCCTTGTCCTGGGACCCCTGTGAGCACCACCACAGGCATGCCAGCAGCATAAACAGATCCCTTCCCTGGAGGTGACCCAGACCCAGGCCATTCCTGAGCTGGGCACCAGCTGGGGCACAGAAGGACACCCTGGACCAGCTCCAGCACCCAGCACGTGCTCAGGGAAGCACAAACCCAATGGAGCAGCTCAAAGCTGGGCTTTGGGCTCCTCCAAGGAGCTCCCTCCCTCTCCCCCTCCCAGGACACCTGGCTGAGTAACACCAGACCAAGCAGAGACGATTGTTAGCAGAGAAAATCCATCAGCCACATCTGGCAAGCGGGGGATGATTCAGCAGCGAAAGCAGCTGCAGTCAGCAAGAGAGTTCTCCTCTAGGAACAGTGTTGATATCGAGAAAATTAAATAAGTGGAAAGAGGGAAGGAAAACACCCGCAGGCTCCCCGGCAGCAGTGCCCCACCGCAGTCTGCCTTCCCTGGGGAAGCTCTCCCTCCCTCCCTCCTGCTGCAGAGCCTCTGCTGGGGCTCCCAGCAGGGACCGGGGGCTCAGCCTGCCCCTCAAAGTCACCCAAGCCCGGGGTCACACACAGGTAACCTGAACACGGCCAAGGGCAGGCTCGGAGCGCCCTGGGGCAGGGCGGGAGGAGAGGAGCTTTAGGCTCCTTCCAACCCAAACCATTCCAACTCAACGCAGCACAGCAGCTCCAGGGACATCCTCTGCCTGCACACTTGCTCTTCCAGTCTGGATCCATGAAACAGCAGAGGTTGTTATCACCAGAGACTGCTCTTAAAACAAGGGAAAAGGGCAGACAAGGAAACACAATATGCCTTTGCCATTAATTGCAAAGTGTGCACACAGCAAGAGGGAAGTTTCACACAAAGGTCAACAGCAGCCATAAAACACAGAGACACTGCCACCCTACACCCATCTTATCAAGGACAAACCTTTTATCCCTTGTCTCTGTTAATCCACTAACACAACTCTACACCAGCAGGGTTTTAGCCAAGCCTCAAGTCTGTATCATCCCTTCCTTTTCCAAGAAATACTTCTCCTATTCTGCCTCAAATCTTTTAGAGGGAGATTTTTCTGGATAAGAGAAAGTTTCCAAGCCTGAGGCAAGGGCTGCTGTGTAAGAGCTCCAGGAGTGAGGCTCCTCCAGTGGCCCCAGGGTCACCCCTGCTCTGCTGGACCCCTTGGGCTCGTGCCTTGGCAAAGGCTCTCCTGCCCAGCCTGGCCCTAGGGATGCTGATATTCCACTCCTTCCAAAACAGCTCTGGTAACAGGCAGGGCTTAAAGCAGAAGATGCACTTGAAGATTAAGCCTCATACACGTGAGTCAGTTCATGGAGCAGGCTCCCCCCAGGAAAGGCTGCAGAATTCTACAGAGGTTCCTGCTATTCCCACACCACACACACAGCACCAAACCCAGGGCTGCAGCACCTCTGTCCTGGGAGAGATGGGCTGGCAGCACCTTGGAAAAGCTCTTCTGAACCCTCTTCCACACACCTGCCAATGCTGGATTTGATCTCCCTGCCCTCAGCCCCTCTCTCAGATGTGTTTGCACCATTGCCATGCCCAGGCTGTGGCTGCCTCTCACAGCTAGCCCTGGCCAGGGGAGCACAAAGGGACAGCACAGTGCCACTGCCAGGGGGGCAGCATCCAGCACACAGCTCTGAGCTCTGCCCAGCACAGGGCGGGCAGGAGCTCTGCAGACACACCACACATGGCCCAGCATGGGCCAGACAATAAAACACCAATAAATGAGTGTATTTTTATGCCCACACGCTGTTTGTCCTGCTGTTAACACACTCTGGAGGAAACAGCCCCAAACCCAGAGAGTTTCTCGTGAAATAAAAAGCTTCTTTCACTTTCCAGCATTAGTCACTGACAAAGGGTGGGAAATCAGAGGGAAGAAACATTGCTGGGAGGTGAAGGGCCTGTGGCCCATGGACACGTGTGGGAACAGGCTGGGTTATAAAACTCCCAAAATTGGGACCAGTGACTAACTGGAGACAAATCCCTGCCCTGCAGCACTGCCATGCTTCAACATCTCGCTCTCACTAATTATTTCCTTTTGATTGTATTTCCAGAGCCAAAATATTCTCCCAGGCAGTTTCAGAAATTATGTGTATAGGAAAAAAATATATATTGAGATAGTACAAAACTTACAGACCTTGATGTCTTGTACTTAGTTTTCTAAACTCCTACTGTAGATGGTAAAATATCCTGAACAAAACCAGATTGTATAATTTTTTTAGCAGAAGTCACTGCTGCTTCATTCCTGCAGGATAATTGCTGTCTGGAAGCTTAAAGAAGACCTTTGCAAGCTATTATTCAAAAATTCCAAGATGCATCTGTAAGTAATCCAAAAAGATAAATTTTATGAGAGCAGTTACAACTCATGACTACTCTGACACTAGCACTATGCTCAATTACAAACTTGATATTTAAGATAATTCATCAAAGAACCAGTTATTTCCTTTGCTGAGACATTTCACCAAAAGCATGCTTTGTTTTGCAGAGGAAATGGTTTTATAGGGATGATTAAGAGCTCTGAGATGTTGGAGGGTGTGGTGGAGGAGCACACGGCCCAGGAGGCAGCTCCCTGCTCCCCTGGAGCCCAGGGATGAGCTGGGGTCACCCACTCACAGCCACTGCTGGCTCCTGCATCCACGTCCCAGCTTCTCATGGACCAAAGCCTGGGCAGGAGCAGCAATGCAGGGGCTGCACCTGCTCCTGCCCCCTCCAAATTCAGCGCTGCCTCTGCCACACACCCCACACTGGAGCTGTGCATCATGCAAACGTCAGCTGTGGATTTTCCTCATCAGAAATCCTTTGAAAGACACCATCTGGAGCCTCAAACACTCCTACAGCCACTGACAGCCACCATCTGGAGCCTCAACCACCTCCACAACCACTGATGGCCATCACTGAGAGCCTAAAATACTCCTACAGCCACCAAGAGCCACCACCCAGGGCCTGAAACACCCCTCAGACACATCCAGAGCCTAAGACAGTCCTACAGCCACTCTTCATCATCTGATGCACCTTCTGCTTGTGCACAGATAAATCGAGAAGAATTCAACCCATCAGATTTCCAACGTGATCCTAAACAAACTTTGCACACATGATGTGCAAAGAGCAAATGGGTATGTGAGCGGTTTGGGATGACACTGGGCTGTGGGAAAAGAAAAGGAAAAGGAAGTAGCTGGGGGTTGGAAGGGGAACTACGAAAAGATGATGTTGAGCAATTTCATTTTTATTTCCTCATTTCAGAGGTCACGCTGTTGCCCATGGTGCTCATTAACCTCCACGAGACATGGGCTATGATTTCCTAAGGCACTTGCTTCATTTTAAGTTTCATTCACTTTCCTTTAAAATCCAAAATGGCCCAACCTAAGCTGCATCCCTTGGAGGCTGCACAGTGTTCAGCACAGTTCCCAAAATCCTTCAAATTCCAACACTGGCGTGAGATTCTGCCCGATGGCGAAAATCTAGAGGAAAGGATTGCCCAGCTGCTCCGAGGAAAGAGGGATTTCAGGAAAGCTGGAGAGCAGGACGCCAGCAGCCCTGCTTGCAGAGAGGGGCATCTCCATGGAAGGAGGATTTCAGCTCCGTGCCCTGGCGTGGAAGATTCCACCTCACACTCCCTTCCCTGGTGCTGGGACCTTCCCTCCCAGCCAGAGTTTCCATTTGGGCTCTCAGAATGGGCCAGTCCTGCCAGAGTTCCCTGCTCTCCCTGGGGGAGAGGGGTATTTGCAAGGTCCAGAGCAATGGGAGGAAATGCTGCAGTGTTATGCAATTTCCTTGTGATTCATATTCAGAAATCCTCAAAACAGCCAGGAATGAGTCTTTCAACTTTCAGCTCGAGAGATGCACAAGCCCAAGGGGTATAAATAGATATGACATTCCCTCAGAACTGGTAGCCCAAGTGGCTTCCCAGCCACGCTGGGACAGCCTGGGGAGCCATGGGCAGGAGGAGCACAGACATTCCACACGAGTGTTTTGCAACCCTTTTATAAGGGCAAATGGGCTGGAGAGCAGAGTTCCAGCTGGAGTCCGGCCACCCTGGCTGACTCAGCGGCTGCTGGGTGCCTGCAGCACCCCCAGCACCCCAGAGAGCCCTGCCCGAGCAGGGAGAGCTGGGGATCCCACACATCCCTCTCCACACCTCAACTGCCCTGCAACACAAGGAACAAGCCTTTGCTCTGGATGCCTTCCTCAGCAGGACACCAGGGATGCTCCTGATCGTGCCCCCACAGTCCCCAGCGTGTCCTGCCCTCCATGGGCACAGGGATGGAGCTCTGGCACCAGAGATGCCCCAGAGATGGCACAGGGCAGGGGGGCACCCTGTACCCTGTCCCTGCAGGAGCAGGAAGGGCTCAGAGGAAGAATGGAGAGAAGGAAGAAGAGAAGAGGGAGGTGGACCCTCCAGACCTGCCCCTGAGCTCAGCACTGCAGAGCTGCTTCACTGGGACACAGCCCTGGAGCAGCATCCCAGCAAAGCTCATGTACAAAAAGCCTATTTCCTTGTTAAAAGCAGGACACCTGGCAACCTTGATGAAATCAGCCCTTGTTTCTGGCTCTGCCTTATCAACCCTGTTCTATTTCTGTCTGAGAGCCAGGTTTTTGTACTACAAGCAGGATTTTCAGAGCTAGACTACACTGTGTTGTGGTTAGAAATAACCTGCCCTGCTCTGAGAGCCAGAAGGATATAGATAGGAGCATGATCTCTCCCAGCCCACATCCCTGCAAACCTCTCTGCAGTAGGAGGGGAGGGAAAATCATGCCTTACTTTCCCAAGTGGAGAACTTGGCAGGGCAGCAGAAACCCACTGTGAAATGCTGGTTTATGTCATGCAGACGAAGCTGTTCATTTGGAAGAGGGTGGCCAGGGACCCTGGCAGCTCCTTCCTTCCTTCCTTCCTTTCCTCCCAACCTACTGTTCATCACAGTCAGAGTCATCTCCCACCTCGTGTCCCCCTTTCTCTCTCCCGCCCCTTCCTTCCAACATAAATTTCAGCTTCAAACTTATACCCTGGGCCTGATCAAAGGACAGAAAAGAAAAATCTATCACAAACGCAGCATCTGGGGGGCTTGGATCCCCTACATGCTCCTCTGTCTCTCGAAGCTAGCTAAAGGATGGTTCTAATTAAAAGCAAGCCCACATTTTATTACAAGTGCAGGCATTCCCAAGGGCCCCTGGAGCCGAGGCCAGCCGGGCTCCCCGCCAGCCAGCTGGGCTGCTGAGCTCAGCGCGGTTATATAACCCTGTTTGTCACCCAAGGAAACAATCACCTGGGTCAGGAGTGGGGAAAACCACCTGGGTCAAACTGCCAGCGTGCCACGGCTCACCCAGAGCAGGGAGTGCAGCAGCAGCCACGCTGGGGCTGTGTGGCAGCGAGGGGAGCTGAGCGTGTCAGATGCGCGGCAGCCTCGGAATAACACAGCTAAAGGTCAACTGCTCCAACAAAATACATTTCTGGAATAACTAAAGCGCCTAAAGTTTCCCAGAGAGGCATTTCTAAGCAGGTCCAGAGAAGCAGACATGTTGGGACCACTCAAATAACTGATTAAAAGTGAAAACTTGTACTGCTCTGAGCTTCCCCCAAGTTTTCTGGGATGCTTGAGCAACAACTTGCACATCCTCCTCCGGCAGCTCTGCCTGGAGCCCGGCCAGCACACACGCCCTTCCTCCTCCCAACGTCTGCTGACGAACACGGGCTCTCAACACATCAAAACCAGCCTAATTTTAAATGACAGTGTCATCTTTATTTTTAAAATAACTGTAACACAGCCGTGCCTGGTGCTCCTCCTCTGTGAAAGAGGTTTGACACTGCCCGGGTGCTCCGAACAAGGGCGGTGGCTCTGTGCCAGGACTGGCTCAGGCACCACTGCCTGGAGCTTTGAGGACTGGGACATCCCTGAGCTGAGACCCCTTTCAATCCCCCCTTTGCACCTGGGGACACTGTGGGGCAGCACAGACCCTGAGCTCTGGGGAGAGCAGCAGAAAGGGGACACAGTCCCATCCCTCCTCTCCCAGAGAGACTTCTCTAAGCCCAGGGTGGCTGCAGAGGTTTCTTGGCAATCCTGGGATGTGGCACAAGGTTCTTTCCTGGCCTTGGGAGCCAGCCCAATGGGGCTTTAAAGGCTCCTGGTGTCCCTCTCCAAAACTGCAGCAGCATGTTTATCCCTCTCTAGACAGGACCCAAAATTCCACAACACTCACAACCTCCCTGAGAAACCCTCAGCCCTGCCTGGACCCACCCCAGGGGCTGCCAGCACTCCCCACCACCATTTCCACCATCCAACAAACACTGCTGAGAGACAGCATGGGACACATCCACCCTGCCATGGCCTGAGCCTGCAGCCTGCCTGCTCCTGATCCAGTGCTGCTCCTGATCCAGTGCTGCTCCTGATCCCAGCCCTGCTCCTGATCCCAGCCCTGCTCCTGATCCTGCTCCTGATCCCAGCCCTGCTCCTGATCCCAGCCCTGCTCCTGATCCCAGCCCTGCTCCTGATCCTGCTCCCGATGCCAGCCCTGCTCCCGATCCCAGCCCTGCTCCTGACCCCAGTCCTGCTCCTGATCCCAGCCCTGCTCCTGACCCCAGCCCTGCTCCCAATCCAGTGCTGCTCCTGATCCTGCTCCCAATGCCAGTCCTGCTCCCGATCCCAGCCCTGCTCCCGATCCCAGCCCTGCTCCTGACCCCAGTCCTGCTCCCGATCCTGCAGAGCCCAGCTCCACACCCGGATCTGCGAGCAATGACAAACCGAGGGTGAACACAAAAATAAAATGATCAAAACAACAGAGTCCAAAGACCTTCTTCTGGGGCTGCAGCTGGGAGAAGAAAAGCCCCTGGGTGAGGGATGGTGATGGGGCCACAGCAGGACAGTAAATCACTGCTTAAAACCAAACGTAAGACCCAATAAAGGAGGAAATAATGGAAGAGGCTGGCTTTGTGAGTCACTGTAGCATGAACCATTTACTTTAATTTTTAATTTAAAGTAGGAAACAATACTCTAATAGTCTATTTAAATTGGCAGGGAAATTTGTTCTCCCAACATGGAGCTATTCCCTGAATTTCTACATGTTTGTTGAATTGCCTGATCAAGTAACTCTAAGCAGAGGTGATAAAGAGAGGAAAGGAAAGTGAGTGTGCTCTCTTTGGTCTGTCACTCCGGCTCTGAGCCTCCCTGCTGAGGCTGCCAGCATGGCTGCAGGGTGGACAGCACGTTCCCATCAAACCACGACACGAAATCACTGGATGCAAGCACCCTGCTCCCTGCCCTGAGGCTGGCTCACCTCTCTGGGCCCAGGCTCACAAACAAGTTGCTGCAAGCAGCTGCTCCATCCTGTTCCACATCTGTGCTGCAATCCAGGTTCGATTATCCCCGTGGCCCAGGCACCCACAGACCCAACCCTGAGCACCACGCTCACCCCAGCCTGAGCCCAAACCCCAGAACACCCCTGCAGCAGAGCTGGTGGCTGTCCCACGTGGGGGATGTGTGTTGTGCCGTGTCCTGTGGAGCAGGACCCACAGCCACATCCCCAGCCCTGACCCCGGTGAGCTCCTCTCAGGGCTATCAGCAGGGACAGAAGGAGATAAGTGGCTGTCACTGGGTCCCCCCCAGAGGCAGCATCTCCCAAAGGGACAGCAAAACCCCACCGGTGTCCTGGGACCAGCCATCCCAGCATCCAGGCAAAGCCAAACTCCCACTGCCAATTTCTGCAGCACAGGCCCCAAGGAAGAGCAAGGAATGCATTACAGACACAGTGAGGTATTCACACCAGAGACAGGAGCTCTGCTCTGCTCCTGGACACCCCGACAGCACAGCTGCAACAAGAGGTCACTAACTTGCCAGAACTGGGTGGGACAGCACTTTTAGGTGTGTCAGAGCAATCCAGAGGGCTCTTTTCTCTTTTTAAAATTATCTATAATGCTTCTCTAAGTATTTTTCTCTGAAACAGCTTCTTAAGCAGAGGACAAACCCCAGCAGCCACAGGGACTCCAGCTGGGCGAGCCTTCAGCCACTGAAGCAGCAGTTGCTGGAACCAGGAATAAAAGCCTGAAGTCAAGGCTTAAGACCTCACTGGCTTAAGTGCTTTAGAAGCAAAATAAAAGCTTACAAACTCCATGTAAAGTTACTGCTATTACAGGCTTAAAGGGTTACCAAACAGGAGAGGGAGAAGGAGGGAGCAGCAGCAAGAGCACGTGATCCAAGAACTAACACAGAACATGACATGGACTGAGCTCCTCTGAGGATCCTCTGCTACCACCTTGTCCCCAAAAAGGACAAAGAATTTTTTGGGGAAACACTATTGAGCTGTGGGATGTAAAAAAAGCCAAGCAGGGGCTCCCCTGGGCCAGTTTGGTCCCAGTGGGACTCACCACAGCTCCCTGCACTGGGGGGTGGCACTGATGCCCCCAGAGCATGGAGAGACTGAGCCCCAGTTCAGGGAAAGTTCACTGGGTTGTCTGGGCTGGGCAAAGAGTGGAGGCAAAGAGAAGCAGCAAACAATAGAAACTTAGACATAGGAGTGGGCAGAGTGGGGAAAAAATGTTCTGTTCGCTAAAGAGAGAGACAGGGAGATGGAGAAGCAGCAACAGGAATGACTCAGGTCACAGAGAACAAAAGAAATCTGCTATAAGCCAACAAACCCAGGCAGGATGAAGGCCATGAAAACCTGCAAGACAGAGTACACAAAAAAACATATTTTCCAGAAAGCTGACAAAAACACGTCTGTGGGATTGAGAGCATAATCAAAGCTGGGCATGAAAAGGGCTGTGAGGAAAGGCAGAGCAGAGGCAGGCGGGGAGCAGCCCCTGGGGAAAGCAGAGCAGGGAACACGGCGATCGCCGCGCTCGCCCACGGGCTCCCCTGCACAGAGCCCAGGCCACAGACACCGGCTGTGCCCAGAGATGCTCTGGGTGAGGCCCCTCTCCCATCTCTGAGAATTGAGAGGGAGTGAATTCACAGGATAAAGCAGATCTGCAGCTCCAGGGAGTGCCAGGGCAGTACAAGGGGTTGGGAGGCGAGCAGTGGTGCCTGTCCTTCCCCCTGCAGCCACACTGGGACTGAAGTCCTTCAAGTGAATTCATTTTTTGAATGAGCCAAAATAACAGGAATGCCGAGGTTGAAAGCACTGGAGTGAGTTCAAAGGACAGCGTTTCCACTGGGAAATAAATCTCTCACCATTTCGTATAATTAGACAAGGAAAACGAAAAACTGTTTCAGAAAGAATTCCCAGCAGCAATATCCAAGGAGGAGGTGAGAGGTGTGCTGGGCAGGAATGTGGGGCTGGGCTCTGCTGTCAGTGCCACAGGAACACGGGTGGCATCGCCAGCAGCAGGGCTGGAGGAGCTCCACGACCACTGACAGGTGTGCCAGGACCACTGACAGGTGTGCCACCAGGACCACTGACAGGTGTGCCAGGACCGCTGACAGGTGTGCCACCAGGACCACTGACAGGTGTGCCAGGACCGATGACAGGTCTGCCACCAGGACCACTGACAGGTGTGCCAGGACCGATGACAGGTCTGCCACCAGGACCACTGACAGGTGTGCCAGGACCACTGACAGGTGTGCCACCAGGACCACTGACAGGTGTGCCAGGACCGCTGACAGGTGTGCCAGGACCGCTGACAGGTGTGCCAGGACCGATGACAGGTGTGCCACCAGGAGCACTGACAGGTGTGCCAGGACCACTGACAGGTGTGCCAGGAGCACTGACAGGTGTGCCAGGAGCACTGACAGGTGTGCCACCAGGACCACTGACAGGTGTGCCAGGACCGATGACAGGTGTGCCACCAGGAGCACTGGGACAGGGGCAGGGCACGGGCAGCTCCAGAGGCACTTCCAGAGTGGCCGTGGCACTCAGCCCATGTGGAGGAGCCAGCAGACCCTGAGGGGAACACACTGCAGGAGGGGAAGGCAGAGAACAGGGGAGAAACAGAGGGACACGGGAGGGACACGGGGCATTTGGGGCTGTGAGTTTGGGGACACGGCCGGGAGGTGAGCGCTGTCCCCACTCCAAGAAGCCCCACAGCCCCTGGGTGCGGGCCGGGTCACATCACTGCCCGGGGCTGCGGTGTCACCCCGGGCACAGGTGCCGAGAGTGGCCGGTCTCAGCTGCCATCTAGTGGGGAGCAGCCACGGCTCCGGCACCGCTGGGGGAAAAGCCCTCCCAGCCCATCAACCCCACCTTGTCCCCAGCCCAGAGCCCCGACTGCCACCTCCAGCCCTTGCCTGGACACTCCAGGGATGGGGATCCAACCCTCCCTGGGCAGTTCCAGTGCCTGAGCCCCCTTTCCATGGGGAAATTCCTGCTGTGCCCACCCTGAGCCTGCCCTGAGCACCCTTTCCATGGGGAAATTCCTGCTGTGCCCACCCTGAGCCTGCCCTGAGCACCCTTTCCATGGGGAAATTCCTGCTGTGCCCACCCTGAGCCTGCCCTGAGCCCCCTTTCCATGGGGAAATTCCTGCTGTGCCCACCCTGAGCCTGCCCTGGCCCAGCCTGAGGCCGTTCCCCCTGCTCCTGTCCCTGTTCCCTGGAGCAGATCCTTGACCCCCCCGGCTGTCCCCTCCTGGCAGGAGCTGTGCAGAGCCACAAGGGCCCCCTGAGCCTTTCCTCCTCCTCACTCATTCACCACAACCTTACCTAAATGCTTACCTTGTTCTTTGCCACAAGACACAGCCTAATTTGTGCCTCTCCTAAACCCGCAGCCAAGCACAGCCACCATCAGCCAACACAGCTTTTATTCCTGACTCAGGTTCCAAGGAAGTTTCAGAGTCGCTCTGGCCTCCACCACATACGTTTGCAAACTGCCTTAGCAGAGGAGAAAATCCACAAGAAACTGATCCTGAGTATCTTAACAAAACCAAACACCACCGCTCTGCCATGGAGTTAGCAGTTTCTCCTGTTTCCAGCCTCTGCAACATGGAAGAAAACCCAAAGTCAACACGGGGGCTTTATCCAAATGAATAACAAGTGGTAAGAGTTAACGGCGTGATGAGGGCTGTCTGGAGCTGCTCTGACTGTGAGACACAGCGTAAATCTTCTCAAGTTGTGACAAATGTCTTGGCTAATGCAGCCACATTCTATGTTTAAATCTCACTAAGATGTAATTTGACATTTGGGTTTACTTTTTTCATTATAATTAAGAAACAAACTCCAGTCCGCGCTAATCTCTCCACAGCCTGAATTTGCTCATGGAATTACCATCCCCGCCGTGCCAATCCTTCCCCACGCTCTACAGTCAAATCAAAGGAAAACCAGACATTCTTTCCAGTAGGGTTCTGGTTACAGAAATACAGTCAAAGCACAGGATGGATATTTCTAGGAGTCCAAAGGTCAAATCCTCATCTCTTGCTCAAGGAAATCCCTGTGGAATAGGTAACACGAAGATAATGCGCTGCACCCTGGTGTTGTAAGATAAGAACCCAAACAGAACGGCCCACAGCTGCATTTTTGATGGATGGAGGAGGATAACTGAGGACAGGGAGCTGCCTCATGTGTCAACACACTCCACCTTCAGCAGCAAAGTGTCTCCTGGATCCCTTTCCATGCAGGCGGCATTCCCATCGCTCCCACTCCACACCTGGAAGGGCAGTGTAAGCCGTCAGCAATTAAGTGCCACAAGGAATGGCATTAATGCACAGCCACAGCCCTGAGTGCTGGATGAGCCAGCTGCCCTCAGCTCAGCTGATGGGGGAGAGAGCAGCACGCAGGTGGCACCATCACCTGCCTGGTTTGGAAGGAGCTCCCATGACCAGGTTCTGGAACAGGATAATCCAGGCAGCCCTGTCCTGGTTGCTTCACTGAACCTTTGGCATGCACAGCTCTTTGCAAGCACCCAAGATGTGTGTCTGCACCTCTGCAGAGTGGCTCTGCTCCTGTGCTGCCCCCTGGTACCATCAGCAGCTCACACACAGCTGGGTGACCACTTTCCTGCAGCTCCCATGGCAGCTGAGTGGCTTTGCCATCCCCGCCACAGCAGCTCCCAGCAGAGGTGGGCAGTGGGAGGCAGGTGAGCAGGCAGGAGGAGCACAAGACTCCATTCAGATGAGGAGCAACAGTGCCCATTTTGTTCCTGAGGAAATGGTGCCACCAGAATCAAGGCAGGGGTTGTTTAGGAGGGATCAAGACAGCTGGCACCTGCAGCTGGAGAGGCACCCTAGCTGCCCCAGGGGTCAAGAGCAAAGGGTGGAGGAGCAGGCTGGGCCCCTTTTCAACAGGTGACAGAAAAAGGGAGCAGAGGCTGTCACAGAACCAGAGAATCATGGAATGGTTTAAATTGGAAAGGCCCTTAAATCTCATCCAGTCCTACCCTTGCCCAGTCCAATGCGGATCTGGACCAGGGATGGGGCAACCACAGCTTCTGTGGGCGGGTGTAAATTGGAACAAGAGAGGTTCAGCCTTGGGGTCAGGAGGCCAGGGAAGCACCTGGGCTGGAGCCCAGGCAGGCTGTGCCCTCTCCTCCCTCGGATGCTCCCGGCTCCCGACCCGAGCAACCTGCTCTGAGCAGGAGGTTGGACCAGAAACCTCCTGAGCTCCCGTCCTACCTGAATTACCTGATGCATCTACAGCTCCAGGCTGGGACCTGGCTGCAATCCACCCTGCAATCCTTTCCCTGAAATGCAGGGCAGCCCCTCCCACACGCAGCCTCCCAATCTCCCAACTGCTGCTCACTCCAAAAGCGAGCGCTTGACCGAGTCCAGCGCTCACAGAACAGCCTCGTGTGTCCATGCCGCACCTGGCTCCAATGAACATTTCTCCTGACAAACAAGAACCTTTCCACGGAGCTGGGGGGGTTCTGCTCAAACCAGGACCAGGCTGTGGGAGCAGGCTGTCTGGGTGGAACCCCTGCTCCCTGCATGGGCTCTGCTCTGACTGACAGAGCCTGCCTCGAGCCCAGCGCGCAGACGCCCACTCCAAAGCCACACAGACTGTCACAGAACAGCCCAGGCTGCTCTGGCTCTCCACATGGCTTCTCTTCATATCCCAAAACACTGCTGGCCACAGGCACAGAGGCCACAGACTGTCCTGGCTGCTCAGCAGTGCCCGAAGTGCCACGGGAGAGTCACCCCACGAAGCTGGGATGGGCCACACTGTGACCCCAGCACCCCCTGAGGGACCTGCTCAGAGGCAGCCAACGCTCTTCAAGCTGGCAGTGAGGTTTGCAAATGCATTCCAAAATAAAAACTAACAACAATGTGCTTTCTGCAAACCTCCAGAATCCCTTCCAGAGGTGAGGAAGCCTTTGGCACAGCAGGAGCAAACATGGGGAACAGGGGCCACACTCCTCCGCTCACACGAAACCTACAATTCTCCAGCAGACCCAGAAACGGCTGCCAAGGAGCCGCGGGACTCCAAAAGCCCTGGAAATCTACAACGTATTTTCTTCCACTGCTCTTTTTGCCATGTTTTCCTTTCAGCACGGCAGAGCAGCATGTTTGTGCTGGCCAAGCCTACCCTCCTCCTCTGCACCGCACCTCCAAGCAATCCAAGCACGGGAGATACTGTATTACCTCAAATATTTAACCAAGGGATTAAAGGATTCTCTTGGCAGGAGGCAGAAGCCGCCCCACGGTTACAGCTCCCCGGCTGGCTGGCAGGCTCTGCAGGGAGCGCTCTGCCCCGGGCTCCGGGGACTCAGCACCGTTTTCGCTGCTTTGTGCCCCAAAATCCCCGCTCACCGGCTCCCGGCCGTCCATGGCCTCCATCCAGAGCCGCCGGTCCTCCTCGGAGAGCGCCTGCATGGTGATGACACCGGGCCTGCGAGAGAAAGGGCACGCTGTCAGTGAGCTGCAGGACGGGGAGCAGGGTGGCAGAGATGAATCTTTCATGAGAGAGAGAGGGAAGGAGGACAAGCTCCTTCCTAGGCAAGCCCCAGCACAGGAGGACAAAAGCCACGGACACCCCTGCAGGTCCTGGCCAGGATCAGCCAGGAGCAGGGGGCATCTCCAACAATCAACGCACCTTTCCAGCGGTTCTGTGCGAGAGCTGGGTGCCAAATTCCTCCTCTGGCCCTCGGCCAGCCAGCTCACCTGCACTGGGTACAGCACGTCCATGCAATGGCAGGAGAAGGCAAGGAAGGTAAGCAAGGAGGGTAACCAAGCAAGCAGGAGCCCCACACATCCCAGCCCCTGTGTCTCACCAGCGCCCCAAGCACCAGGCTCACAGAGGAGACCTTCTGCTGGGCAAAGCGTTTCATCCCCGAGGTGTCTGTGCCCTCGTGGCTGTGCCAGTCCCCTGGCCCTGTCTGCACCCTGCTGTATGACACAGCAGTGGCAGTGACAGGATGCTGGCCCGTGTCCCCTCCAGGAGCAGTGCAGGAGTCCCAGGGTGCTGCTCCTGCCCCCAGCACTGTCACCCACACCACAGCCCTGAGCTGCCCTGGCAATCCAGCCTCCAACAAACAGCCCTGGGACTGCTCATTTACTGTGATGAGAGGGGAAAGGACAGGCCTGGGTGCTGCACACACAGCACAGGAGCAGGGACAGCAGTGGCACTGCCCTTGCCCAAGGGCCAACGCCACCTCAGTGCTCCTCAGTGGATGCTGTGCCCGCTCCTGGACCACCCTTTCCAGCAAGGAGTCAAACCTCCATTACCTGTGACCAGCAGGGTGAGGATGGATTTGACAGTGCTCGCACAGCCTCAGGTGTGGGGTGTGGGGACACAGAGGGTGGGAGCTGTGACCCCACACCAGGGGCTGCCATCTCTCTGTGCCCTGCTTGGCTGTGAGCTCCCAGGATTTCCATCTCCACATCCCGGCCCATCCTGCAGCCTGGATCCCAACACGCTCAGCCGGCTAAGCCTGCTCCTCCCCAGCCTTGTGCCCTTGGGCTGCTCTGCATCCCCCCAGCGCTGCTCCCGGGCTCAGGCACACAGACAGACAGACAGACAGACAGACAGACAGACCTGTCCGTGTGTCTGTCTGGTGCCGCTGTCCCCAGGCACAGCAGCCCAGCATCCCTGCAGGAGCACGGAGAGTGGATTCCCTGGCAACGGAGACACACACACACAGGGGCTGCTCTGCTCTCTGCCCATGGGGCTTCAAACACTGAACTGTGAGAGCACAGAGCCCCTGGTGCTGCTCTTCAGCCCAGCAGAGCCTCAAACACTGAGCTGTGAGAGCACAGAGCCCCTGGTGCTGCTCTTCAGCCCAGCAGAGCCTCAAACACTGAGCTGTGAGAGCACAGAGCCCCTGGTGCTGCTCTTCAGCCCAGCAGAGCCTCAAACACTGAACTGTGACAGCACAGAGGCCCTGGTGCTGCTCCTCCAGCCCAGCAGAGCCTCAAACACTGAACTGTGACAGCACAGAGCCCCTGGTGCTGCTCTTCAGCCCAGCAGAGCAGGGGCTCTGGAAGGGCACAGGAGCCAGGAGCGCTGCTCCAGGGCTGCAGGGCACAGGGAGGGAAAGGAAGGGAAAGGAAGGGAAGGGGGATTAAACCTCAGGAGCTGCCAACACCTGCAGAGCGTTCATTGAGCACGTAGGCTCTGTTTTGTACTCGACCCCCAACACCTGATAGAGCTTGGGGAGAGGGGTGATTTCTAACTTGAACTTCCCAAGGGTGGTTCAGCTGGAAAACGTGAGCTGCACCAACACTCTGCAGATGCCCTTTGGTCCTTGATAAGAGCCTGTAAGAAAATTAAACTTTAACAGGGGCTCTCAAGAGGTGGGCTTGGCCCCTCTGCTGCTGCTCTGTGGCACGCACAGGCCAGGGAGCGAGGATTAACCCTTCTCCTAACTGCACTCCCCATCCTACCAGCCCAGCTCTCAGCAGGCACACGGCAGCTCAGCCCTGTCCCACCAGTGGAAGCTGTGCCCAGGTCCAAAAACCAGACATAATGTGCTTGATCTCTGCTAATCCCATTGGTGAGTCAGTCAATACTCACCAGCTTAGTGGTTTGGAAGTTTACTCACTTAGGAGGGAAGAGGAAACCACTTAACCATCGCCTCATCTGAGAGGGAAAATGCTCCACATCCAGCAGCAGATGTGTTCAAAACACTGCACAAAGCTCCTTGTTGTGCAGGTACAAAGTGACTCAAGAGCAGTCCCTGGTACCTGGGGGGCTGCAGTGGCCACTTCAGCCAGGGCTTAGTTCTGACTTTAAGCCAAGCTGCTGCTGAAGGCACAGACACCTCAGTCAGAAAGCCCTGGAAGGGCTCTAGCTCAGCTAGGGACATACAGGAAAGGAAATACTTGCATTTCTGTCTCTTTAGCCAGAGAAATAGAGCAGAGAAATTTAAACCCTCCATTCATGGTATGCTGGGCACTGGACTCCCAGCAGAGCACGGTGCCTGAGTGGCAGTGCTGGTATCTGGAGTGCCAGCTTCCCTCAGCACGGGGCAAAGAGGTGATAACAGCAAAATGTTTGTTCTGCCTCTGAGCAGATAACTCCTCGGGCTTCACTTCAAAGTCAAACTTCTTTAACAGCATGAGGGGAGGGGCTGTGAAACTGAATCAAACCCAATTTCCATTGCAAATAGCCCTGCATTTCCTCCCCCAGTGTTTATTTGCCAGGGCACCCATTGCATCACTTTCCTGAGCAGAACCATCTTCCTGGCTGTGATAAATTTAAAATGCACCCACACATTACACCTCATTCATTATGGATGTGGCCGATGCCCACGGGGTCCCATGTGCCCCCGGCCAGGTCGGGTGGCTGGCACTGGATCAGCCTCCTGCCAGCAGCTGGAAACACTGCTGGAAACAGCTCCATCCTCAGCAGGAAACACTGCTGGAAACACAGCTCCATCCTCAGCAGCACCAGGAAACACTGCTGGAAACAGCTCCATCCTCAGCAGCACCAGGAAACACTGCTGGAAACACAGCTCCATCCTCAGCAGCACCAGGAAACACTGCTGGAAACACAGCTCCATCCTCAGCAGGAAACACTGCTGGAAACACAGCTCCATCCTCAGCAGCACCAGGAAACACTGCTGGAAACACAGCTCCATCCTCAGCAGGAAACACTGCTGGAAACACAGCTCCATCCTCAGCAGCACCAGGAAACACTGCTGGAAGCACAGCTCCATCCTCACCAGGAAACACACAGCTCCATCCTCAGCAGGAAACACTGCTGGAAACATAGCTCCATCCTCAGCAGCACCAGGAAACACACAGCTCCATCCTCAGCAGGAAACACTGCTGGAAACACAGCTCCATCCTCACCAGCACCAGGAAACACTGCTGGAAACACAGCTCCATCCTCAGCAGGAAACACTGCTGGAAACACAGCTCCATCCTCAGCAGCACCAGGAAAAACTGCCTATAACAGCTCCATCCTCAGCAGGAAACACTGCTGGAAGCACAGCCCCATCCTCAGCAGCCCTGAGCAAACTCTGCCTGACACAGCTCCATCCCCACTCCTCAGGACCAACCCATCCCAAAGCCTTGGTGAAACCCTGCTCTGCCCTCCCTTCCCAAAAGAGCAGCAAAACTGATCTGTCCTTGTCCCCTCACCCAACAAATGACCCCGAATACTGGGGGTCACTCATGCAGATAATCATTTATAAAGACAACACAGAGTTAATACAGATTTTGCTGTGGGCAGCTCCCACCTCCTCCCAGCACACAGGATGTGCCTGTGCCCATGTGGAGCCAGCCCAGCCCAGGCAGCCCCAGCTGTGCCATCAGGACAGCAGGACACCCTCCTGGAACCCGAGCTCTTGTGGCAGACAGACCCAGCACCTGCTGATTCACTCCCAGGTGCTGCATGCTGCATTCCCACCTGCACTCCACATTTCCCACCACACCCCTCTGCCTTCTTCTGGGACACAGGGAGGGGAAGGGACATTTTGGGATCAGAAGAAATCCATTTATAAATGGAGTGAGTGTAGGAGGGTGAGACCAGAGCAGAACATGGCAAACACCTAATAAGAAAGAATATTTTCAATATGCTACAATCTAAAAATGGAAGATTTTTCCATATGAGACCACACAGGAAATTTGAATTTTCTCAATATCTCAGCTTTTGTGACAAATGGCCTGGCCTTAAGGAGCTGTGACTAAGCACACTGAGAAAATGAGAAACTGCAATAGCTTTTCCTTCTTCCAGGAAAACAAACAAATAAGGAAAGCAATAGAAACAGATAAGAACTTCCAACTGCTGTAGCAGCTTATCACAGCGAGACAATCTAAACTGCTGATGAAAACACACAAGAGTGCATTAATAACAGGGGCTGAGCTGGCTGAGTGCACAGAGATGTTCCCAGAGCAGCCCTGACAGGAGCCACAGCCACGGGCCTGGCACCAGCAGCCAGCTGTGACCCCGGAATGCTGGGGAGCAAAGCTGCAATTCAGGGGGAGACTGACCCTGACCTCAGAAAGTCTGCATGGGGTGCCCATGCAGAGCTTGGAGCACCCCCAGCACAGCCACCAGCACACCCCACAGGGGTCGGGGCCACCGTGGCCACCAGGGGAAGGAGCCCCATCCCCTTCTGTGCCAACCCAGCCCTCACCCCCTGTGACAGCCCCCAGGCTTTGTTTGAGAGGTGGCTGGAAAGGTGACACCGGCAGGGGAACGGGGACAGGCTGCACTCACCGGGGCTCTGCAGGCACAGGGACAGCACAGCAGGGCTGGGCTCACCTGGCAGGGGGAGCAGGGACAGCTCCTGCCGCTGGCAGAGCCCTGCATCCCCAGGTGCATTCCCAGAGCAGCCCTGCTGGGATCACCATCTGCTCAGGGCAGCACCTGGCAGGTGCCTGGCAGCCCTCCCAGCCCCATGGCAACCACCCAGCCCCTGTGCCAATTCCTTCAGGAGGAATTTCCCCATGGAAAGGGGGCTCAGGGCAGGCTCAGGGTGGGCACAGCAGGAATTTCCCCATGGAAAGGGTGCTCAGGGCAGGCTCAGGGTGGGCACAGCAGGAATTTCCCCATGGAAAGGGTGCTCAGGGCAGGCTCAGGGTGGGCACAGCAGGAATTTCCCCATGGAAAGGGTGCTCAGGGCAGGCTCAGGGTGGGCACAGCAGGAATTTCCCCATGGAAAGGGTGCTCAGGGCAGGCTCAGGGTGGGCACAGCAGGAATTTCCCCATGGAAAGGGTGCTCAGGCACTGGAACTGCCCAGGGAGGGTTGGATCCCCATCCCTGGAGGTGGCACTCGGGGCTCTGGGCTGGGGACAGGCTGGGGATGGGCACAGCTGGGACTCAGGGGTGTTGGGGTCTTTTCCCACCTGAGAGGCTCTGGGATTCTGGCTCTAGAGTTGCACTGTGCCCCAGGTGTGGTGCCAGTGACCCTGGGGGCACCCACAGGGCAGTGCTGGTACCTGCAGAGCTCACTGCTCTCCTGACACACCAAACCCTGCACCTGAAGAGCTCCTGCTCCCCTAAAAGCCAGCTGGCACTCAGGAGCAGTTTGCTTCTGGCCCAGAGCAATGACCTACATTATCCTAAATGACAAAGCCTTTGTCATCAGTCAGATGAGATACTCCTCCTCCTCCCCAGGCTCGTTTTGTAAGACACTGGCTGACATCCCTGCTCACCTTGTTTACAATCCCGATTTAATGTGCAGAGACTACAAACGAGCTTAGTTAATGAAAAAAGAGCATTAGCAGTAAAACACAGCGTCCATCTCGCTGGGGGTGTGTTTCAGGCAGACCCTAGAACACCATTTGGGGTTAATTTCGCTGTAACAACATGGTACAATACTTCTAACTTGCCACATTGAACACCAGAGCTATTTGTAAACGCCAAGGCCAGGCTGGATGGGGGTTGGAGAAACCTGGCCCAGTGCAAGGTGTCCCTGCCCATGGCAGGGGGTGGAACGAGATGGGTTTTAAGGTCCAACAGAAACTATTCTGGGATGCTGAGACAAGGAAGCAATGCTGTAATAACAGATCAGGCTCCAGATTTTCAGCTTGGTTGTGCTGAATCATCTTTACAGGAGAAAAACAGACTTTTTTTCCCACCTAGGAAGGAACAGCTTTTGGCTGGTGCTATTTAGGGAGTTCCTGCTGAGCTCCAGCCCCCAGCCCGTGCTGTCTGAGCTCCCAAAATGCAGGGCTGACAAAAGTTTCTGTGTTTCTGTGCAGTGTCTGAAGCAAGGCCGAGGCTGCCACCTCCAGGCTGCCTGAGAGCTGTGGGACAGCCCAAGCCCTGGAGCTGGCAGGGTGGAGATGATCTCAGCACACCCTGCACTGACAGCAGGACCTGGTGGTGCCCACATCTACCCCAGGAACAGGGAGACAGGCTGGGCACAGCACAGCCTCTTCCAGCCACAGCAAAACTTCTTGTTTCCTCTTCCTCTTAAATGTATCCAGTATTTTAGGCATCTAGTGACAAATTCTGATACCAAGAGAATGCAGAGCTGTCTGTATATTGGGAAAAAACAGCCTTTTCCTTCAGGTGTGTCCTGCTCTCCTGCTCTCTCAGGCAAATCCCTGCAGCAGGAATGTGCACATGAAAGGAGAAATTGCTCAGGTTTCCCCTTCCTGCACTACTCCACTGCCATGATTTACATGGAGCATGCAGATTTCTGGAGCAGCTCCTGATCCCATGCCTGGCAGGCTCCAAACATCAAGGGAAGCTTCAGCTGCCTCTGAACACGCTGAAGAAAATGATTGAGGCTCCACTCTCCTTCTCCCGCTTTTTAGTTTGATTTTCACATCATAAAAAAATATCCTCAGGGCACAGCAAAAAAAAATTTCCTGTGTCAGCAGAACCACTGGAGCTTTCTGGAGAAAAGCACAGCTCCAGAGCGGGAGGCAGCCCCAGGTTATCTCCTGCCTCAGCCAGCACAGGCAGAGCTCCATCACCCAACCCTCCCTGCCACGGGCTGGCACCAAAACACTGCCCAAGCACAGGCTGGACAGGGAGAGGCACCAGAGGCCATTCCAGCATTATTCAACACCCAGATTCTAATGAACTTGGGTTTTTCTGAGACCTCCAGGGAGTTCCTGCAGATGGGAGGACAGCTGGACAGGTACACAACTGGGAGAACACACTGAGTGCCTTTGAACAGTGAACTCCTGCAGTGAGGGAGACCCCAGGCAGTGATAATTCCTCTTGGAATAGCAACACCAGCCTGGCTTTCCTGTTTGTGTGTGTAAGCCATGCAGGATGCCAGCTGATATGGTAACAGCTCTCACTCCTGGTGCCAGAGATTGAACCCACACATACCTCTGATCCAGCTGCTGTGTGATAAGTCACAGAAGTGTTTTCCTTCTCCAGGAAAAAGGAATGAAAGCCAGAGTCCATTATCAGCATGCATGATGAACCAGTAAGAGCCAGCCCAGCAGAAAAGCTGACACTATTCCAGCACACACGCAGTGCTGGAAGAGGCAGCACATCCCTCCAGAACAGCCACAGAGCACCAGGCTGGCAACCCTCACCTTGTGTGGCCAGAGGCTGCAGAAGTGCTAAAACACCCTTAAAGCCAGAGAGACTTGACTCAGAGGGGCTTGTAAACCAAAGCACTGACTCAATACACAGAGAGCACCTGGCTGGAAAAGGTGTGACTCCATGGATCAATGCTTTCCCCTCACAGAGGTGTGACTGACAGAGAGGGGCACAGGAACTGCACAGGAACTGTCCCACAGCCAGCAGCAGGAGCACAGGGAGCACAGGGAGCAGGAGCAGAGCCCTTCCCTCCCCAGGCCAGCACAGCCCTGGCAGCACTCACCGATCCACAGCCTCCACGTCGAAGCAGAACCTCTTCTCAATGGTGTCTGTTTTCCGCCGGGTGCAGGATTTCAGGGTGACAGCTTCATCTTCCCCCTGAGAGGAGACAAAGTCACAGCTGAGGCTGAGAACGACCAACAGCCACAGGCCTGTCCCCAGCTGTCCATGAGCAGGTTCAAACCTGGGAGGATCTGGTAACATCACCCTGCTAGAAATATCTGTTTATATCTCTGACAGAAGGACTTGTCTTTTTACCCTTATTTAGTCCAAAACCTTTCATGAGGAGCCTTCCTTCAGGATGCCCACAATTCAATCTGTGCATAAAGCACCGCACAACCCATTCTTCATGTGGGCAGGTACTGCTGGACCGCAGCTTTTGGGCTAAATCAGCTTTATTTTCCATGGCTGAACAACACTCCTGCTGGCAGTTTGCACTCCACGCTGCCTTTCTGCCAGCACTGTGCACACAAGGACTCCTGACAGGAGCAAACACGTCTTAAAATGTTTATTGTATAACAAAGCAATGACAAAACCATTCTCCCACCCCGAGAATGCCTCTCTGCATCCGAGCTGTGCTGGAGTTCCAGAGGGCTGAGCAGCAGGATCTGTGAGCACTGCTGTCCTCTGCTGGAGGGAATCCTGCCTCAGCCCCCGCCAGCACAGACACTGCTCCTGCAACGGTGAAATTCCACCGATGACTTCAGAGAAAATGAATTCTGAAGGAGTTCCTGGAGACAGACACTTTTCTGGGCTCTCCGTGCTGTTCCTGATGACACCTTGGCTGACCACCCTGTTCCCTGACATCACCATTTTTCCAGGAAACATATTTAGAATCACTTAGATTGGAAAAGACCTCAAAGATTACAGAGTCTGAAATTTGCCCAGAACAGCCAAGCCCACCACTAACCCATGTCCTCACGTGCCACAACCACACATCCATTAAATCCCCCCAGGGAGGGTGACTCCCTGGTTCTTACCCACAAACTCCTCCCCAGAGCCACCACCATTCAGCTGCTGACACCCAAAGCCCTCCCTGGCACTCAGTCCTGCCCATCCCACCACCATGGCAGCAGTTTTCCTGCTGCACTGTGGCCCCAGCCTCTCCTGCTTGCTGCCCGTGTTGCAGGCACTGCTGCAGATGCTCTTCTGCTCTTTCTGGAAGAAAACCAGCCCTAACCTGGCTGTTCTCAGGTGCCTCCATGGTTTCTGACCCACCAAGAACTCTCCTGGCGCAGACAGGGACCCAGCACAGACCCAGGATGACAAAGAGCTCCTGCAGGGCTTGTGCCCAGGTCTGGCAGTGTCCTGCCCCTGGTGCTCCCCAGCCTGGCCCACAGCCAGCCCAAGGCTGCTCCCACTCTGCCCACTGTGCCCAGAGTTCAGGGAATTCCCTGCTCCAGACCCACCAACAGCCAGCCCTCAAGGGTACGAGGGGCTGGTGCCACCTGTGACCCAGGAGTGAGGGGTCTCCTCATGCAGCACCTCAGCCCCGGCTCCAGCCAGAGCCCGGAATTCCCAGCCCCAAGCCCCAGGGCTGCTCCATGCCCAGATGTGCACGGTGGTCCAGATGTGCACTGACAGAGCCTGCAGCCCAGCCAGGGCTGCCCAGCACGGGCAGCATCTCACGGCAGGGTGGTGCAAGCACAGCCCTGGACAGGGGCTCAGGCTCAGCCAGCACAGCCCTGGGTGCTGGGGGAGCCCTGAAATGAGAAGGGACCAGACAAAACACAGCACGGCCGCTGATGATTACAGGGCTGGGCTACGTTAATGCTGAGCTATAATGAAGATGCTCCAAGGCAAGAGGAAATTAATTTTAGAAGCTTCCCTGCCCACAGCTGGCTCCCTGTGCCAGCAGGAAGCCGTGTGGGAGCCTGTCCAGCTGCCCCAGGCACTCCCCAGCAAGGGGATTGGGTTTGCAAACTGTCCCAGCTGGGAACTCTGTGGAGGGGTCTGTTGTTCCTGCTGCACAGAGCAGCAAAGCCAGCCCTGGGTACACCCTGGGAGCAGTGGGACACAGCGTGGGCTGGCTCCCCACACCCCACATGCACTGCTCCCCCTGCTCCTCACACCCCCTGGGGCCAAGGGGAGCTCCAGGCTCTGCTGTGGCTCTGTCCAAAACAAAACAGCTCCATTGGCCAAGCCACAGATCATCGGAGACTCACTGGATGGTTTGGGCAGAAAGAGCACTTGGAGCTCATCCTATTCCACTCTCTGCCATGGGCAAGGACACTTCCCCTCCACCAGGCTGCTCCAAGCCCCATCCAACCTGGCCTTGGACAAGTCACAGGCATTGGAGAAGGAGCAAAATAATGAACAGGTCCTCTTGCCCATGCTTTGGAGCAGGAATGAGGGACTGGGGAGCAGGAGCACCCATGGGGCTGGAGCGTGGTTGGGCACGTGGCTGGCAAAGATCTGTGGGCTCTGGGGGGCTCCTGTCCTTTCTTTCTCAAACCAGGTGCCAAGTTCGTTCCCTGTGTGGCAGCCACTCAGCCTGGAATGAATGGGACCCACTTCACTGCCTCTGGGTCACCTTGCCAAGAAGGTGACACAGTTTGGGCCCTGGGAAAGCCTGCAGCCAGCAGTGCCACGTGCTCCCTGGCAGGACACAGCCCTGCTCCCAGCCAGCACCCACTCAGCCATTTTCCTCCTGCTCCCAGCCCTCACTCACCCCTTTCCCTCCTGACTTCTGGTCAAAGGGCACCATGGTGATGCGCTTGGATTCCCTCTGGTAGGTGCAGTAATGCTTCACCCAGGAAGTGCCAAAGTGACCTGCAGAGCAAACACAGGGTTCATGCCCAGAGCAGTTCCAGTGCCCCCCCATTAGACCCCGCTGTGTTTGACCATCATTTCACACGCCAGGCTCCTGTACCTAACAGACTCCTGTGAGGCACTGGAGGATTCTCCCTGGCTGCCCCATGCCCACTCACGGGGCCAGTCCCTGCTCCCAGGGACCCTGTGCCTGCTGGATCAGCCTTTGTGCCCCTGTCCTGGCCAACCCCTCCCCAGGCTGCCACCCCAGGCTCCCAGCCCGACACCTACGCTTCTCCTGCACGTAGAGATACCCCTCCATGGTGTAGGGGCTGATGTTCTTGTGCTCGTGGGGATTCTCCTTCATCTTCTTCATCAAAGCTTCAACCTCTGACCTTGTTCCTTCGAAGCGGTTTCTGGTCTGCAAATTAAAACAGGAATGTCTTCCCCAGTGCAGGGACCTGTGCCTGGCTCTGCAGCACACGGGCTGGGGCCCTACAGCCCCGTGGGAAATGGGCTGGGGAGCCCAGGGGCAGCCACAGGGCAGGCTTGCTTCCTGGGCCTGGATTTAAGCTAAAGCAAAAATATTACAACAATTAGCAAGGCCTTCCGGAACTTTAAGGGAGCTTAAAAAAGAGAGAGAGTGATTTTTGACATGGATTGATAATGATAGGACAAGGGAAATGGACATAAACTCAAAGAGGAGAGATTTGGATTGGATATTAGGAAAAATTCTTCCCTATGAGGGTGGGCAGGCCCTGGCACAGGTGCCCAGAGCAGCTGGGGCTGCCCCTGGATCCCTGGCAGTGCCCAAGGCCAGGCTGGACACTGGGGCTGGGAGCACCTGGGACAGTGGGAGGTGTCCCTGCCATGGCAGGGGCAGAATGAAATGAGCTTTAATGTCCCTTCCAGCCCAAACCAGTCTGGGGTTCTGTGATTCAAATACACCAGAAGCTGAGGTGGCTCTGGAGACACTGACAGCGATGGGCACTGGGACAGCCTGGGCACACTCACATTCTGGATGCTGATTGTCAGCTCTGTCTTGAAGTCACTGAAGTCCTTTGCAAGCTCGTAGCCGTGGTGGTAGAATGTGAACAGCCCCTGCAGAAAGGCCAGCAGCTGCATTGGGAAAAAGCAAATGGAGATGGTCAGTGGAGACCAGAGCTGCAGCCAGAGGCACCAGTGCTGAGAGAGGGGGCCCTGCAGCCCTCCCTGGTGGGCCCTCTGACAGGGGCTGTGGGGTGAGGGCTCCCCACGACCCCATTTCACAACAGCACCCCAGTTTTGTGCAGGCTGAGCCCGACTGAGAGCTCACTTACAGGTTCCACAAACTCAAACATCTTCCTCTCCTGGACCTCCTGCACCTTGAAGACATATTCCAGGGAGACCTCGTAGAAGTGCTGCCGAACCAGGTCCACCTGGCTGTCTGCCTGCAGGGGGTGGAGAGGAAACAGAGCTCAGGAACGACCAGAGCACAGCTGGCTCAGATGGGAGCACCCCAAACACAGCAAACCCAGCTCCAGCCCTAGCTGGACAGAGGGCACAGCAGTAAACATAAACCTGATCCTCATGAGCAAGCTCTTCCTTCAGCTGAGGAAAATGGGTGTGTGACTCATGTTCTCACCTCCCCAACAGCTGGGTACCAAACATGCAGTAGAGGTGAGAAAAATGGAAATCTGTGAACTTGGCAAGAAAAGGCACCTCTCCCTTTTCTGGAAAGAACTCCCCTCGCCAGGGATGGCACATCCACATTTCACAACACCGAATCCTTCTAAGGTAAGCCCTCCCTGGAGGGGGCTGAGCCACACAAACCACGGGCACTTCCCGGGCACGGGGGAACAGGAGCCAGCCCCTGAGCTGAGCTGCCTCCAGCGGGCTCCTCCTGCCTCCCCGGCAGCCGCCCGAGCCAGGCCCGGCTGCGAGATGCCACCAGATGGCACCAGATGCCACCAGATGGCACCAGATGGCACCAGATGGCACCAGATGGCACCAGATGGCACCAGATGGCACCAGCAGGCAGCGCTGCTCCAGTGCACCGGCACGGGTCCGGCATCCCGCACTGAGCCCGCGCACATCCCAGCTGAATCCCGAACAGCATCCCGAACAGAATCCCGAACAGAATCCCGAACAGAATCCCACACACATCCCAGCTGAATCCCGAACAGAATCCCGAACAGAATCCCAAACAGAATCCTGCACACATCCCAGCTGAATCCCGAACAGAATCCCGAACAGAATCCCGCACACATCCTAGCTGAATCCCGAACAGAATCCCGAACAGAATCCCGAACAGAATCCCGCACACATCCCAGCTGAATCCCGAACAGAATCCCGAACAGAATCCCGCACACATCCCAGCTGAATCCCGAACAGAATCCCAAACAGAATCCCGAACAGAATTCCAGCTGAATCCCGAACAGAATCCTGCACACATCCCAGCTGAATCCCGAACAGAATCCTGAACAGAATCCCGAACAGAATCCCGCACTGACCCCACACTCATCCCAGCTGAATCCCGAACAGAATCCCAAAGAGATCCTGAACTGAATCCCAAACTGAATCCTGCGCTGATCCCTCACACATCCTGAGCTGAATCCCGCACACATCCCAAACAGAGCCCCAAACAGAGCCTTCAGTTGCATCCCACACACATCCCACACACATCCCGCACACATCCCGCACAGAATCCTGCACAGAATCCCATGCTGCATCCTGCACATATCCCCAATGAATCCCATGCTGAATCCCACAGCCATCCCACTCTGCATCCCACCTGCGCCCCATATGGGGCCTCCAGGGCCATGCTCTGTCCAGGGCACAGGCTCACACCTCTGGCAGCCACGAGTGGATCCTTCCCTCCCCAGCCAGAATTCCTCCCACTGCCTGCCCCATATGTCAGTACCTCAAACACAAACTAAACCAGGGCTCATTTAAAAGCCACCATTCCCTGGGACATGTGGGTGCTACCACATGGGAAGTTATTTACAAACCCCAAGGACAAGGCTGGCCATCTGCCCAGATGCTGAGCCCTCCTCAGCCCTGATCTGCTGGAAGATGATCACCTGTGCCCCAGGTATTTCTGCTCCGCTGGACACAGTCCCACCACCTGGGTACAGGAACCCAGCAGTGCCCCCAGTAAGGGATCAGCAGCACACCAGCACCATGCCCAAGGGCAAGGACACACAGCCTGCAGGACCAACCCAGCTCTGGACCAGCACAAGGAATTCCAAACTTGAAAGAAGTGATTGAAAACTCAGCACACTCATCCAGTAGGAGCACTTGTCACCACAGCTAACCACGTCCTGAATCACTGATGGCTCCTAAAGAGTTTAAGGCACTGAGCCTGATCCCTCCTCCCCTGGAGCACAGAGCAGAGCAGCCACTTGCACAGAAGGAGACCAGACATCCATGATTTGTGCTGGCACATGGGAAGCCTGCAGCAGAACCAGTTCCTTTCTGTTACACTCTTTAATTATAAACCCTCTCTCCTTTTTGATTGCTATCCATTTTGGGATCTCTCTGATTTACTCACCAAGAAAGCTCCATATCCTTTCATTACAGGAAAAGGGGAAAACCCAGCACCCGCAGCCAGAATGAGGGAGAAGATGAGTTTACAGCCAGGAGAACCATTGTTAGAAACAGTGTGAGGCATTCAAAAAGCTCTCCACAGTCACAGCCAGACATGGAAACTCAGAGGTTGTTCTCACCTCCTGAAGCTGGGATTCTTTCTTCTTGGAAGACAAGTTCAAGTGCTTTTCTAGGACACCACAGTATTTCTCAGTCTCCTTGTCGTATTTCTTTTTGGCATCCTACAAAACAGGACAAGAAGTGTGACACTGAACACAATGGTCCCAGAGCAGCTGTCACAGCATCCCCATGGCACTGGGCAGGATGGCAGTGCCAGGTGGGAGCTACCATGAGACAGGACCTGGGGGCAGCAGCTGGAAGCAGGTGAGGCTGCTTTTATCTGCCAGCATCAGCAGCTACAGGAAAGCAGCTTATGCTGCCAAAGCCCAAGGCTTGAGGGAACCCCTCCTCTGTTCCTGGGGCCCAGGGCTTGGTAAAACATCCAGATCCAGGTCCAAAAGCAACAGAGTGAGGAAAGTGCTTTCTAAGCAGAATGTGGTCACAATTCCACATCCCACCCTGCCACCCCTTGCAAGAGCTTCTCCTCTGTGCCACGGAGGACAATGACACAGCACCTCAGCTGTTTGTGGCAGCAGCATTAAGGACACCAACTTCACTTTCCTTTGCACCCCTGTCCCAGCCTGGCCACCCCAACCCCAGGCCCCAATCCACGTCAGCAGCTGCAGGTAAGCAGGTGTGCTCTGCAGGACCCCTCTCTGTGTTTGTAAGCAGGTGTGCTCTGCAGGACCCCTGTCTGTGCTCTGCAGGACCCCTCTCTGTGCCTGTAAGCAGGTGTGTGCTGCAGGTAAGCAGGTGTGCTCTGCAGGACCCCTCTCTGGGTTTGTAAGCAGGTGTGCTCTGCAGGACTCCTCTCTGGGTTTGTAAGCAGGTGTGCTCTGCAGGACCCCTGTCTGTGCTCTGCAGGACCCCTCTCTGTGTCTGTAAGCAGGTGTGCTGCAGGTAAGCAGGTGTGCTCTGCAGGACCCCTCTCTGGGTTTGTAAGCAGGTATGCTCTGCAGGACCCCTGTCTGTGTCTGTAAGCAGGTGTGCTGCAGGTAAGCAGGTGTGCTCTGCAGGACTCCTCTCTGGGTTTCTTTCCAGCTGCACTGGGCACTGCTGCCATGCAAACACAGCCCTGGGAGCTGGCATGAGCTGCTTGCAGGCAGCAGCAGGTTGTTATAACAACAGGGGAGCCACAGACAGTGGTTTTCATTTCAGAACAAAGGCAGGAAAGGAAGAGGGGGGGCCAGGCTGTCTCTTGGCTGCCCTCAGCCACCCTGGCGCTTCCCCGTCCTGCCAGAAGTGTCTGAGTTCCCCTGCAGCCCCCAGCCATGCCTTGGGGTGGGCAGTGCGGCCTGGGGGACTCAGGAAAGTGTGAGCCCTCCAAAAAATCCTAATTCTTCCTTGGAGTAAGGAAAAAACTTCACTTCAGCTGGCATGCAGTTTTTTGGCACGTTGTTCGGCTGTAGGTGAACTCAGAACACTGAGGCACTCCCCAGGAGCTGGGTGGTCCCGCGTCCATCCCGGAGCAGCCCACTGCCTCCTGCCATGCCTGAGCCCACCCTGCAGAGTGCCAGCTCCTGGCCAGCTCGGGGGCAGTGGCTGGGTTACCTTGGCAGCCCCAATCTGCTCCTTGCGGAACTTCTCCAGCGGCGTGATCAGCACCTCGCTGGCGTTCTCGATCTGGGGGCAAAGACAGGCACAGCTCAGCTGTGCTGCTCCACAGCCTGTTCCATGGGAACCCTCCCACAGCCCAGACACCCCCAGGCTTCACCCCTCTGTCTCTGCACACCTGTGACCCCCCAGCACCAGCTCAGCCCCTCTCCAACAGCAAGACTCCATTCCTGATGCTTTCCAAGTGTTTCCCTACCAAGCCACCCTCTCCCTCCCCTGCAGCTCCACCCCAGGCAAGGGAAGGAGCACTGGGGCAGGCAGTCACTGTCACCACTGTGTCCCAGGTGCCACCACCCCCGCTCCCAGGACAGCTGGGGCCATACCATGCGCATCCGCTCGTCCTCCAGGTTCCGCAGCACCGTGGCAAACTCCTGCAGGGACTTGGCTGGAAGGGACACAGTCGGCATTTCACATTCAGTTCTTAAAGAAAGAAACTGCACGGGGGGGTTTGTCTGTCTGTGCTTTGGGTGGGGAGGTTGGGGTTTTCATTATCTTTGCTCTCTCCCTAGAAAGGTTCCTGCCAAGGAAAGCTGGCAGCAGAGCATCCCCAGGACCAGGCTGCTTCCTCCAGACAGCAACATCCTCAGCTCAAACCTGCCCTGCCCAACAGACAGCCACCAAGCAGCCCCACAGCACAGCACTGGCCTCCAGCCATGCCCAGCACACCAGGGGCAGCTCCCCAGCACGGGCACAGCACCAGGGAGACCTGGATGAGGAGCTATTTCTGCTGAGAGACTGGGCACAAATAAGCAAGCAAAGTTAAATCAGGGCTAAAGCTTCTTTGCTCTCCCAGCTCCAGACGTTGTGCACAATAAGCTCTGAAAGTTCAGCTGGGGCAGGAGCAGGAGGAGAGAGGGAAGGGGCTGAAGGCACTGCCCAGTGCCAGGAGAAGCTCTGTGGCAGAGCCAGGCTTAGCTCAGAGAGCCTTGCCAGGCTCAGCACTGCTGATTCCCCCAAGCACAGGATCCTGTGTGGCTCTGCTGCTCCTCTGCTTCAGAGCTCAGCCCCTTGCAGTGTATCCTGCCACAACCACCTCCAGATGCTCCTCTCCAGTGCAAAACATTCAGCTAACTGAGGTGGTTTCAGACACAGGCGATCTTCTCCCTTTCCCATCTGGCAGGGACAGATTTAGGCCAAGAAGCAACAGGGGATTCCCTGGGGGAGGCTGCGCTGCTGTTGGAGCAGGAGGAATAAGGCATTTCCAGAGAGCACCCAGACATATTCCCTTGGTGTCCCGGCGTGTTTCCCCTGGTGCCCTGCTCAGGGCTGGCTCCAGGAGCAGCAGGACTCACCTATGCAGATCTCATCGTCGGTCTCAGCATCACCGATGCAGCGGAACTTGAACTCGTTGAGGGAATCCGCGAACTTGCGCTTGGCGGCCGACAGGTCTGTGGGAGCAGGAGCAGGGAACACAGGGACATCACCACTGGGAAAGGGCCCCAACAGCAGGATGCAGGCACGATCCCAGCCAGGAAATACCCACAGAGAAGCCCCAGAGCGCTGCCCTCCTGCACCCAGCCCAGGGACGGCTCGGTGGGGTCCCTTCAGCACCCCCAGAACCCCCTACAGGAGACGGCACTTCAGAACAGCCAAAGAGCCACCCCAGAGCTCAGAGCTAGAGCCACGGGGCAGCAGTGGCACACAGTGACACTGTCCCCCAGGAGATGGCCCCTCTGCCGTGCTCCTGGCATGAGGGAAGGCAGCAGCACAATGCTTTGGTGCTTCCCGAGCTGCAGATTCTCTCTGATATCTGCATCCTATTAAGTTCTTACTCACAGTGACCTGAGTGGATCCAGGATTGGCTTTTCAGGCCAGCCCTGTTAACCTGGCACACACAGACAGTCCTGGGGCCACCAAAGGCACCGTGTGGCTGCAGCCCTGCTGGTGTGAGGAACTCACAGTGCTCACTCCCCCATGCCTTTCTTCCCTCAAAGCCCAAAATTCCAGGGTTTTTCCCTTTCCCAGCACTGGTGGAAAATGTCTGTGCACGCAAAGGCCGTTTCCTCCTCTCAGACAGCAGCAGCCAAGAGATAACCACAGCAGAGTCCAAGTGTTTTGCTTTCCCCGCGGGATAAGGGAGCTGGCAACTTTCTCCAAGCATCAAAGCTGTTTTCCCAGTATTGCTGCTGACAGCCCTGGGGTTAATCCTGCCCAGTTCAGTCCCGGCTGCCTCCACACAACTAACTGCTTCCTAAGGCAGCAGGAAACCACCCAGCCAAGGCAGGCAGGGAGAGGGAAATCCCTGGGAGCCTTCCCAGTGGAAAAGTACAGAGGGGGCTTCTTGGAGGAGAAGGCTCACACATCACAGGATTTGCACTTTGCTCCCTGGAGGATGGAACAAGCATGGCTTTTACACCCTTCCTGTGCCTGGAGCTGCCAGGAGCCTCCAGTGGCACCCACAGAAACAGGACACCTTTTTTTTGGGGAAACTTCCCCAGTGCTCCTGGGCAGGATTGAGAAGAGGGACTCTGGAGGGTTTGTTCCAGCTCAGCACAGGGCTGAGCAAAGGGCACTGGGACAGCCCCATGCAGCTCCCCCTGCTCCCTTCCACGTGCCCATGCTGGTGCCAGCAGCAGAGCAGCCTCCTTCCCTCAGCAGAGGTTGCTGGAGCAGCCCCAGGGCTCAGGGACTCTCACCCAGTCCCTCCTGCCTGCCCTGGAATAACCACAGAGATGATGCTAATGATCTAAGGAGCCATTTCCTCTCCCCCAGCCCCTGCTGGCCCCAGCCCCTGAGCCCTCGGCCACATTCCATGTGCCACGTCCCCTCCTGACCCTGATGTGACACCCCTCGTGCCACCACTGGCTGGGCAGGACCCCAGAGCTGGAGAGGCTGCTGCAGCACAGGGAAGGACACCTGGGGACTGAGCTGCCCAGCCTGGGGCAGGGTCACCTCTCCAGGGCCACCTTCTCCTGGGTCACCTCCCCAGGGCCACCTTCTCCTGGGTCACCTCCCCAGGGCCACCTTCTCCTGGGCCACCTCCCCAGGGCCACCCTCTGCTCCACCTGAGAGTGAGGAGCAGGTCAGGGCTCTGGGACCAGGCATGAGCCACAGCAAAGCCCAGAAGCCTCTGGAGCCAGCAGCACTGGCAGCCATGGTGCTTATAAATAGGCAAGGGAGAGGAGGGGGAGAGGGAGATAACTCCTGCAGTGACAGTGATAAAGGATAAAATTAGCAGCAGGATCAGCCAGAAAAGGAGAGAGGGGCACCCATGCCCACCCTGTGGGGCCCCATCGTCCTCCCCAGGCCACTGTCAGGCCAGCCATGCCCAGCACCCCCTCTTCCAGGAGCCCTCAGCTGCACTCTGGGACAACAGCCCTGCAGGGGAAGCAGGAAGGCACAGGGAGAGCAGGGCACCCCCCTGACAAGCCTCAGCTCCTGTGGGCTGTTCTTCCCCAGGGCTGTGAACAAGCGACCCCAAAACCCTGCAAAGGCTCAAGAGAATCTGCTGCTTCCTCTCAGGCACGAGCAAAACCAGCCAGACCCTGCACATGAGTCACAGCAGGCTGCACCAGGGGCTGGCAAGTGTTCCTTCCACTTTCTCTGCTGGCTTGATCAGCCAACCACAGCATCAGGGAAAGCCACCACAAAAGGCATGAGAAATCCTTCTGCCTGAGCAACACAACCAGCTCAGGTTGCAGGTCTCATCATCATCATCATCATCATCATCATCATCATCATCATCATCATCATCACCACCTCTCCTTTCCCACCTGGGTTGGTGAGGATGGGACAATTCCTTCAGGAAAGTCTCCTTGCCAGAAAACTGGCACACACAAGTCCACCTGCACAGCTGCAGCAACCAAGGATCTGCAATAAACGCCCTTTTAAAAGTGATGCATCCCCCATCCACTGCATCCTCCACAGCCACCCCAGGAACAGCTCCCAGCGGGTCAGGGGCAGCACCTTTCCTGGCAGCAGCCTCAGATAACCCCTGGGGCTGCCCCTGCTCCCTCACACCCAGCCCAGGCTCACCCCACTGTCCTCCTCCCTCTGCAGCTGAGCAATTGCTGGCTGAATTCCAGCCCAGCCACACACTCCAGTGCCAGGGCTCCCCAAAACCTGCCTGAAGGGCTTCTCCAGCCCCAGGAATCCTGCCAGGATCAGCAGCAAGGGAGCACCTCCTGCTCCCCATGTCCCTCCTCAGCTCAGACTTTCTGGGAAGCGGCTGCTGTTACTACAAGGAGACTGAAGTGGTTGCTTCTCACATAAAGAGCCTCTTCCAAAGGAATTTGGAACCACTGAAAAAGGCCATTTGCAGAAGGATTGTGTCCTGATTTCCCACCCCTCCTCCATGAGTGCAGCACCCCGGGGTGACCCCGCTCAGGCAGGTCTGCAGCCAGCAGCCCAGAAACAAGCGGCAGAGACCACAGCCCATCAAACTGAGAGGGCAGGAAGGCAGATATCCCCCTGCCTGGTCCTGCTGCCTGCTCCCGTGCTGGGAAGCTCAGGTCAGGCAGGGCACAGTGACCCTGCTGGCCCAGAGGGGATGGGGGCTCTCCCCAGAGCTGGCTCTGCAGACAGTCTGCTGCACAAGCTGGAAAGAGCCAAAGCTCTGGCTCAGCTGGGCCCAGGACAGGGCCAGAAGCAGCAGGAGGGGTGGTTGGGGTTAAGGACAAGCCTGGTGCTGAGTGTGGCCATGAAGGGTTAATGCTGCCACAGAGGGGGAGCAGAGGATGCCGCTGCTGCTCGGGGCGCTGCCAGAGGCTGTGCTCACACGGAGCAGGATTTCTACACTTCCTGCAAAGAAAACTGCTTAATAGCCTATATTTACTGTTCAAGTGGACAACAGGAACTGAGACTCCTGCCCCTTCCTTCCCCCACAGCAAAGAGCAGCAGAACAGCAGCTCGGGCTGTCTGTCCCCCGCCAGCCCCTGCAGAGGGACAGGAGGACAATGCCAGCCCCAGCAGCCCCCCTGCCCCAAGCAGGGCACAGCCGGGGGATCAGCACTCCCAGCCCTCCTTTGGCTGCAGGAACAGGACCCAGGGGCCGGCCGGGATGGGTAATCCAGGGAACAGCCCCCTGATCAGCAGCCGGATTACAGCCTGCCCTTCTGAGGCTGCTCAGAGCAGCGACACGGCCAGCAGGGCTCGGCACAACACCCCTTTGGGCTCACACAGCACTCCTGCAGCTCAGGGTGCCCAGGGAGGGCTCTGGGCAAGGTCAGAGCTGGCAATGGCCAGCTGGGCCTGCCCATGGATGCTTGGAGCACTGTGCATGGGACACTCGCCCAGCCCGGCCCCGCGGTTCGTGCAGGAATCCAGCAACAAGAACCTCGTGCAACAAGAACCTCGTGCAACAAGAACCTCGTGCAACAAGAACCTCCTGCAACGAGAACCTCATGCCTGAGAGCAGCTTTGCAGCTGCCAGTCTGCAGCTTCACCAAGCCAGCCAGCCCCAGCAGCACTGGGGTCAGCACCAGCGTCAGGGCAGCATCACAAAACGCTTCATTTGCTGCAGAAGGTTTAAATTCCCTCTCTGAGCTTCCCAGCAAGGTCAGCAAAGCCCTGCTCCCGTGAGACACCGGCCTGGCCCAGCCCCAGAGTCACCTCCATGCGGAATTAGCACTGATCTGTTCATTAAACAACTTCTCCACCAGGTGGTTGGAGTTAATCAGTGATCGAGGAGGGGATGGCAGCTGCTGGCAGGTTCCCCCTCTGAATCATCATGAGCAAATACAGAAAACCAGATGGCAGAGCCCACCCCACCTCCAGCACAGTTTTGCCATCACGTTCTACACAACAGCCCCTGGAGAGGCTGCCACAGCTTGGCACACAGATGGAGGTTAGAGGGTGCCAAGGACAGCAGGGTGACCCCAAGGAGCAGGGCCATGGGCACAGTCCCTGCAGCCACCCCAGGCAGGACCCCCAAGGCAGGGAGAGTGGCCCACAGCCCCCCAGTGCCCATTTTGGTGCCTTTTCCACACACACAGCCTCCAGCTGAGCTTGTCTCAGCAGCACACCAGGGAGGCCAAACCTCAGCACTTCATTCTCACCAAGTCTACCAGCACACATTCCCTACGCAGCATGCTTCCAGCAGAAAACCCCAAACTGCTCAGCTGTGCTATAACACAAAATAACCTGAAGGATGTCCCAGGAGGGCAGGTCCAGGAGGTGCCCCAGCTGTGGCCTGGCCCTGCCCTGCAGCCATGGGCAGAGCTGAGCACTGCTGCCAGCCATGGGCAGAGCTGGGCACTGCTGCCAGCCCATGGGCAGAGCTGGGCACTGCTGCCAGCCATGGGCAGTGATGGGCACTGCTGCCAGCCATGGGCAGAGCTGGGCACTGCTGCCAGCCCAGGGCAGTGATGGGCACTGCTGCCAGCCCAGGGCAGTGATGAGCACTGCTGCCAGCCCAGGGCAGAGCTGGGCACTGCTGCCAGCCCATGGGCAGTGATGGGCACTGCTGCCAGCCATGGGCAGTGATGGGCACTGCTGCCAGCCATGGGCAGTGATGGGCACTGCTGCCAGCCCAGGGCAGTGATGGGCACTGCTGCCAGCCATGGGGAGGGCTGGGCACTGCTGCCAGCCCAGGGCAGTGATGGGCTCTGCTGCCAGCCATGGGCAGTGGTGGGCACTGCTGCCAGCCCAGGGCAGTGATGAGCACTGCTGCCAGCCATGGGCAGTGATGGGCACTGCTGCCAGCCCAGGGCAGTGATGGGCTCTGCTGCCAGCCCATGGGCAGTGATGGGCACTGCTGCCAGCCCAGGGCAGCGCTGGGCACTACTGCCAGCCATGGGCAGTGATGGGCACTGCTGCCAGCCATGGGCAGTGGTGGGCACTGCTGCCAGCCCAGCATCCCCGTCTGCCTGGACCCCAGGCTCAGCTGGCCCCGTATGGCAGCGCTGGGCACGGGGACACAGAGCCCTGTGTGTGCTGAATGGCACCATTGACAGGCTCCAGCAGCACATCAGACCTCAGCAACACGCTCAAGACACAGAGTGTTTCCACGGGGTTTGAACAGATAGAGGTTCTGCACGTCGTGAAAAACAAAGTTGTCCCTTGGCAGGGCTGCCTGGCTGCACAGCTAAAATTATCCCTGCTGCCCACCAGCCCAGCACCCCGGGCACGTCATCGTGCCACCCCCAAATCAATAATGCTCAGACTTGTCTTGGGAGCTTTGCCAGGCCAGGACGCTTCTGCAAAGCTTCCCAAGCTTCCTGCTGGAAGGCACTGGAGATCCAAGGGCAATGAAGCCAGAAGGACCAGCAGGGCCAGCCCAGTGTGTCCAGTGTGACACCCTGCAGCAGGGCCAGGGCTGCAGCAGCACCAAGGCAATAAAGCACTTCCTTCAAGGGCCACTGCTGCAGCCACCCTCCTGTTCTGCCCTGCTTTGAGGGAGTGGATGCTCAGCTGGAACCCCTCCCCTCCACCCCACTCCTCAACCATGAACCAGCCCTGGAGCCCTGAGCCCAGTGCTGAGCCTGCTTTGCCACCGAGGCAAAGGTCTCACAGCCTCTCTCCATCCTTCCTGTTCAGCTTTTCTTAGCACTATCCCACCAAGTCATATTGCAACAAAGCCACTCTCGTGAGTCAGATCCTTGTCTCACAGAGGCTGAGACACTGCAGAAACCCAGCTCATGCAAACAGCTCTGCCTTTCCCCGCTCAGTGTCACCAGGGCTGCGGCTCTGGCAGGAGGGAAGCTGGTCCAGGCAGCAGGGATGGGTTAATGATGCAGTTGATGAAGTGTCCCTGACGCAGTTAATGAAGTGCCCCTCACCCAGGGTCCCACCTGGAGGGACTTCAGCACTGGGCATGTGAACCATCGAGCAATGACCTCTCCGTCCCACCAGGAAAGGAGGACTTGGGGGATTCCCACATGTCCTGCATGGAAACCCTGGAGGATGGGAGAATGTTCTCCCCTTGCCCAAACAGGACTTTCCTGCAGGAGCCACTCCAAAGTGAAGTGCTCTGTCTTGTGGCCAGCACAGCGTGGCCCTGCCCCTGCTCTGCATTAATCAGGTTATTTTAACGAGCTGCAGCAGCTCCTGACCAGAGAGCACTGTGGGGAGAGTGGGCAGAGGTGCAGATGCCAGGAGGGATGAAGGGCAGGGATGGCAGCTGGAGTGACCAGGAGCTCTGGTGTGTGCAGCCACAGGTGCCAGCAGAGCCTGCCCTGCCTGCAGCCAGGACACGCAGGAAACAAAACCCAGGAATGATGTAAATGACCCTGGAAAGGCTTCCCATTGCTGGAGAGCCTGAGGAGACAGATGTCTGCAGCTGCAGGGAGGCACAGCCCAAGGAGTCCTCACTCCCAGCAATGAGCACGGGGCTCAGAGAAACACAGGCAGGCCAGAGCCCTCCTGGCAGCCCTGGCAACCACTCCATTCCCCAGGATAGCCCTGGAAGACAAGGGGCCTGAAGCCTGCCATCCAAGGACAGGGATGCACAGCCCCCAGGCTGACCATCACCGTGCAGAGCCAGCACGCGGGGTCAGCAGAGCCCCCAGCACTGAGCAGAGCCCAGCCCAGGGGCTTCCTGGTGCTCTGCACAACCATGGCAACATCCCAGTGCTCCCACAGCCCCACAGCACCACTGCCTGCAGCTCCTGGAGGGGCACAGCCCACCCCAGCCCAGGGCAGCATCCCCTGGATGCCATCCCCAGGCTCCGAGCCGGACACGGAGCGTTTCGTGCACTTAGCAGCAAAACAAAACGAAATGGGATTTCTCCACTTCCCCACCCAGCTCCCACGTCTGGCACTTTTCCCTGTGCTTATTTTTGTTCACATCCTGGTGTTGTTTTACGGCAGAACCCCCGGCCTGTCCCAGCCTGCAGCACAGAGTCTGGCAGGCAGGGAGTCAGGCACCAGAGCAACAGGGGATCAGGTGGGAGCAGGCACGGTCTCTGAATAAAATCAATGTAAATATTCACCACTCCAACACAGAGGAGGGATGCATCCAAACAGCAAACACAGGCAACAGCTTAAGTGCCTGGAAAACATCAGGGACATGGTAATGAAATGGAAAATTCCCACCCTGGCTGGCATTTCCATGGGCAGCCGGCTGCACCAGCACACAATGTGAGGAAGCAGCAGTGAAAATCCCTGTGTCCCAGTCAGGCCAGGGATTTGGGCACAGTGCTGGCTCAGAGAGAGAGATGTCAGACCTGCTGAGCACAGCTGTCCCACTGCACCGAGTGCCTGACCTTCAAACCCCAATCCCTGACTGCTATTCCCAAAACCAGGATTCTGAACATCACATTTCCCCTCCACCTGCACACTGCCCCAGGCAGGTCACGTAAATGTCTCCAGCCTTACACCTGCGAGTAAAGGTGTAAGGATGGAAGTGCCACGTTTTACTCACAGCTCCCCATGGCCCCCAGTTCCCTCCCTGGGGAGTGCAGGTCAGTCCCTACCAGCATAACACTGCTCCAGTCATTGTAGCTTCTCCTCCAAGCACCAGGAAAGGTTCGGGTTGGGATCAGGAGAAATTTCTTCCTGGAGATAATGGTCTGTCATGGGAAGGGGCTGCCCAGGAAGGTGGTGGAGCCCCCATGCCTGGAGGTGTCCAAGGAAGGACTGGATGTGGCACTCTGTGCTCTGGGCTGCTTGACAGGACAGTGATGGGTCACAGGCTGGACTTGATAATCTTGGAGGTCATTTCCATCCTCAATCATGCTGTATTCCTGTGATTCCTCTCCAAACCCTGGCACGACCCACAGGAAGGCTGCAGATGACTTTACCCTTGTCACCACAATATTCCATCGACTGGAGCCTGGAATCACATTTCATTAGGACAGAACGCCCTGCCCGAGACAGCTAATCGATTTAGAGGACACTAATCCAGAAGAAATTTGCTCCTGACCCAGGCAATGCCCATTAGTGGAGCAGAAGGGGGTCTGGCAGGGGGGGCTGAGGCAGAGCCCCAGCCAGACCCCGCCAGGCAGAGCAGATTGCCTCAGGCACTGGCCCCGCTTCTGGATTAGTTAGTTATTAAATCTAATTAGCTAATAGGTGGGCCACAGGGAGCTCCCTTGATTTCCCAAGGGGCAGGCACCAAAGCATCGGGGTGCCCAGGGGATGATGGGCCCAGAGACCCCCATGCCCAGGTGGGGAGGGGACCAATGCCCTGTCCTGGCACATCCCAGCCTGGCCATGGCACGGGGCAGTGTGCCCTGTCCCCTGTCCCCATCCCACAGCCAGGGCAGAGGGCAGGGTCAGCTCCCAGCCCCTCAGAACTGTCCTGCACAACCTCCTTCCTCCTCCTCCTCCTCCCAAGGAGGCTGCGGAAATCCTTTTGTCGCCGGTGCTCCTCCACCTCAGCTGTAAGAACAGGAAAAATCCCACTGTGCTTGCAGGAACATCAGTGGCAAGTGAGTCAATTTTTCCTGCTTGGGCAGGAAAAGAGAAATATAAATTAAAATCTCTAGTGGAGCTTAGGGAGGCACGCAGGGTGAGGACAGGGATGCGCAGCCCAGGGAGTAGCACAGAACCATGGAACAGCTTAGGTGGGAAAAGCCCTCCAAGATTCTCACATCCTGCTGCTCCCCCTGCACTGCCAAAGCCAACAATCACCATTGTCGTCATCTGTAAAACCCCTCCAGGATGGTGACTCCACCACTGCCCTGGGCAGCCTGTGCCAGCGTGTGACCACCCTTTCCAGGAAGAAATCACTGCCTTTAACCTGGGCTTTCCCCTGGAATTCACGGCAGAGACACCCAAAGCTCTGCTCTGCAATGGTTGGGTTTTTTTGTAAAACATTGCTTAGCAACCAGCACTGAGCGAGGGCATGGCTCTGGACAGACGCTGCTTCAGCGAGAAAAAGAATGAAAATCCAGCACAGGGACAGCCTAGCAGGCAGTGCTGGGAAAAGGCACACGCCAGCTCTTTTTACAGGTCACTCGGCCCAGAGAACCGTGCACACCTCCCTCGCTGCGGATCATGGAATGCCAGACTGCTCTGGGCTGGGAGGGACCTCACAGCTCATCCCATCCCACCCCTGCCATGGGCAGGGACACCTTCCCCTGGCCCAGGCTGCTCCCAGCCCTGCCTGAGGCTGCAGGGAGGGCCGGGCAGGCAGCCCCAGCCCTGGCTGTCCCCAGTCCCTGTGCTGTGCCCGCTGCTCCCCGTGCCAGGGCCAGATGGTCTGGAGGCTGCTGTGCTGGAAACCTGCCTGGCACCACGGCACAGACACCCAATCCCCTCAGTACCCATGGCACAGACACCCCCTTCCCCCTCAGTACCCACGGCACAGACACCCCCTTCCCCCTCGGTGCCCACGGCACAGACACCCCCTTCCCCCTCGGTGCCCAGGGCACAGAGCATCCCAGCACGGCCCCTGCACCCCGGTGTGCCAGGAGCCCCCAGCTCTGCTGGGAGCAGAGGCAGAGGAGCCAATTCCCAGCTCCTCCAAGCCACGCTGGAGACCATCCTTGCCAAGAACATCCTTGCCATGAACAGCCAGGGTGATGCCCTAAAGATCCACCCTTATCAGAGCCCACGGCCACCAGCACTCACACAGAGTCGGTGGAAGCACCTTTGGCATGGGGAGCATGCCAGGAGAACTGGGAAAGCATCCTTGTCCCGGGAAAACAGAGAAAACAATCCCTGTCCCAGGAAAACAGGGAAAACACCCCTGTCTAAGGAAAAACATCCCTGTCCCAGGAAAACAGAGAAAACAATCCCTGTCCCAGGAAGACATGGAAAATACACCTGTCCCAGGAAGACAGGGAAAGCATCCCTGTCCCAAGCAAACTGGGAGAACACCCCTGTCCCAGGAAAGCATCCCTGTCCCAGGCAGCCGTGGCAAACACGCCTGTCCTCGGCAGTGACAGCCGCTGGCGTGCCCGGGGGAGGAGGAGGGGATGATTCACAGCAGAGTGAACAAGCTGTGCAGGTTCCAAGCTGTGCAGGTTCCTACGAGCTCCCCCTCGCTCTGCCTCCCCTCCCACCCACCACGGTCACGCTACAGCTACTCATCACAGCCAGGAAAGTGGGGATGAATAACCCAAACCTGCCAGGGATGCCTGGAACAGTCTGTCCCCCCTGTCCCCCAGCCTGTCCCACTGCTGGATGCTGCAAAGGGGCCCAGAATGCCCCAAACCAGGACCACAGGGTTGGCTTGGCCACACTGGCACCACTGCTGCCCCCCAGGCATGGTGGGGACACTGAAGCCCCTCTGCCATGTGCAGGAATGCCAACCCCTGAGCAGCCCTGCCCTGGTTTGTGGCCCCTGGGCTTCAGGGAGAAGCACACCCCGACTTTAGGGTGCAAACAACGGGGTTGGTGGTGCCCCTCTGCCAGCCAGGGAGGGTCTGGCACACAGCAAGGGCAGAACCAATTTACCCCATGCCATCCCTGGTACTGAATCAGCCAGGGAAGCACCAGGTGTGCCACCCTGCAGAGGGCACAGGGACAGCACAGGGACAGTGGGCACCGTGTGTCAGCCTGCAGAGAGCACAGGGACAGCACAGGGACAGCACAGGGACAGCACAGGGACAGCAGGCACCTCCCAGCCTCCACAGCAACCATGGGAACGGCATTTCCTCACTCAGATTCCCAACGTCACTGCGAGCTGCTACAGCAAAGCAAAGGGAAAAAGGGAAACCTGTAAGAGCCCTCCACTCCCAGCCCACATCCAGGGCACACAGGTGATGCCACACACGCCACAGGTGATGCCACACACCACAGGTGATGCCACACACCACAGGTGATGCCACACACCTCTGGGTCTGGGAGCACTGCAGACACAAATGGAGACAGATTATTCAAGCTGTGCCAGCAATCTGCAGCCTTGGGAGAACAGCCTCCTGACCCAAATCAGGCACATCTGCTCCACGCTGGAGGCATGAGCAGGACACAGCTTGTGGGTGACTCCCGGTGCTGGGGGCACACAGGGACATCCAACCTGGCCCTTCACAGCCCCTCCCAGGCCCCTGCCCTGCCCAGAGTCCCTCCCTGCACACAGGTGGGCACTCTCAGTCTCCTCCAGCTTGGCAGTGCCAGCCCCTGCCCCTCAGAGCTGCACCACCCCAAAAGGCTGGGTTTAGCCTGGCATGGCACACGAGCTCAGCACAGGCCCTGCAGCTCCTCCAGGCTCTGTCCCCATCCCAGCTATCGGGACACGTGCCCAGAGGTGCTCTGTGGCACGCTCCCAATTACAGAGATCTCCCAGCCCTGTTAACGAGCCCGCTGCCAGCACAGTGTAAAAGATGGAATCATGAACAGGCTCTCCTGCACACCCAGCCCTGGTGCTCACGGGGCTCCCTGTCCCCAGCTCAGCCCAGCCCCACAGCACCCACCCAGTGCCTCCTGCAGGAGCCCAGGAGCCCACCCTGCCCTCCCTGGCTCCCTCCATCAGTCCCCAAACCCGCCAGCACTGCGGGGTTGTGGCTGGGCTGGGATCCCCTGGGAGATGGGGAATGTTCCCTGGGGATACAGGGAGCATTCCTGGGTGTGAGGGGCCTCCTGCATGGATCACAGCCATGGCAGTGCACAGGGGGAACCACTGCAGCACCCAGCAGGGAGAGCTCCCTCTGACACTCAGCAGAGCCAGGTGGGACAAGTGTGCAGAGCCAGGTGGGACAAGTGTGCAGCCCCTGGAGCAGCCCTGCCCAGTGGGACAAGTGTGCAGCCCCTGGAGCAGCCCTGCCAGCCCTGCTGGTCCCTCCAGGGCTCACGGTGCAGACCCACCATCACCAAGAGCACTCCCAAGCAGGAATACGTTCCTGCTGCTAATTTCCACTGGGGAGGAAGAGGAGGATCAGCTTGAGCTAAAAGTGAAGCACACTATTATCACCTGTCCTGTCCCTCGTTTGAATAAAATCCCAGACAAGTTATTAAAGATGTGGCTGCACAAGCCACACAGGTCATGCAAAGGAGGAGAAGTCCTCAGTGCCTCTGGCTCTGCTGGTGCAGGTCTGGCTGAGCCATAACCACGTCCCTCCTCCACAGCTCCAAGTATTCCCTACACCAACCATTTCCTACAGGAATGAAGAGGGAGAAATGCACCCTGACACAGGAGAGCCTTGTTACACATTACACCTCAGCTGGGTGAAGAAAGCAGGAAAAAATCAAAGTCAATCATTTTACCAGCCAAACCCAAAGCCACGTGCTTTCCCTGTGGTTTGCAAGGCAGAGGAAGAGCCCAGGGGGGCAGGAAGGGACCCTCCCCTGCCCATCCAAGCACGGAATGGGCTCCCTGGGAAAGGCATGGATGCTCCAGGAAACCCTCCCTGCGGCAAGGCAGCAGCTCCTGGGGCTGGGCAGGCACAGGGAGGCCAGGCAGGACAGGAGGGTGCCAGGCTCAGCCCTGGGCACGACAGGAGGGTGCCAGGTTCAGCCCTGGGCAGGCACAGGTGGCTCACCTGGGCTAGCACCACAGCCCAGCACCACCTCTCACAGCGCAACCCAAGCAGGACGAGTGCCAGCGGTCACAGCAACCCAGCCAAGCGCTGGCTGCTGGTTCTGCAGCCTCCAGCAAGCACAGGGCTCCTTCTCCTCCAAACTGGAGCCTGCAGAGCCCAGCGCTCTCCTGCCTGGGCAGGAGCACAGCTCTGAGCACTCAGGTTTGCACCTGCACAACCAGGGGCTGCTCCTGGAAAGGCCAGACCTAAACCTGTGCTCCAAGGTGGTGAGAAGGTTTGGGCTGTGGCTGTTTTCTTCAGGGACCAGAACAGCAAGAAGGATGAAAATAGCATAAGATGGGCTTTGGATTCCTTCTCCCCAGCACCAAACACCTGGGGCACAAGGGCCTGTCAGCGCAGATGGCAGCAGGTCACAAAGCAGCCCCAGACTGGGATCGTGCTCAGCACAGCCAAGGGCTTGGTCCCTGCAGAGGCACACCAGGGCCCTGCAGGGCACAGCAGCCTGTGCTCCACCTGCCCTTTGCCCACCCAGCCAGGGGCACCAGGTGAGCTGGACCAGGGGAGCAGGATGCAAAAACAATGGCAAAGTGGCGAAGCGGGCAAGCCCCGTCAGTTTCCTTAGCACCCGCCTAAGCCTTGTTTGTGTCAAAAGGAGTTGAGTAAACACTGGGCAAAAGTTTCACTTTCGCTTCTGCTGCGGATCCAGGGGCAGCTCCATCCAGGACAGGCACTGCCACCCCACAGCCACGGGCACAGACACCTCGTAAAGGCTCCGTTTCACCAAGAAGCTGCAGAGATGTGGAACAGAACCCGTGAGCAAGCACATCCCTGAGTCTGGAGCACCAACAGCACCAGCAGGAACCACCCCAGCAGCCCACTGCACGTTTGGAGCAGGATGTGCCCCAGGAAACAGCCCAGGGCTGCCCAGAGCCCTGCTGGCATGGCCACGGCGGCAGCACAGGACGCTGCAGGCACACAGGGGTCGGCTCATTGGAATCACACCCTGCAGGCACACACAGAAGGGTCACCACACCCCTCTGACAGCAAACCTCGGCTGGGAGCAGCACAGGGCACAGGGACACGCTGCTGGGGGGCACAGCTGGCATGGGACCTGTGGGACAGTGCCCAGCATGTGCCCCAGCAGGGCCAGAGGGGTCCCCAGGCACTGCAGGATCCAGGTCCAGCCCAGCATCTCCCCTCAGCCCTGTCCCTCCTCGCGGAGCCCTGCAGTGACCTGGCCAAAAAAATGACCCAGATCACCAAACCAGCCCAGCTGTGCCCTTCCTGTGGGAGCCCAGGGCATGGCACAGCCCCACTGGGACCCAGCCCCTGCGCCCCCGTGGGGAGGGGGCTCACAGAGCCACCCCAGCCCAGCCCCAGCACACAAATTGCAGTTTGTGCCGTGGGAGCATGGCAGCAGCCAGGGCGTGGACGGCTTTGGTGGCTTCAAATTAGTGCCTGGGAGTTGGAAGAAGGAAAACAAACCAGCAGAAACGTGGCAGGGCACCAGGCTGCAGGCAGGGCCTGAAGGGGACAAGAGCCCCATGGCCACTGGGACACGGCACCCAGCAGCACAGGGAGGAGGAGAGGAGGAGGAGGAGGAGGAGGGTGCCAGGCTCAGCCCTGCGCTGCAGCACGGGGGAGGCAGTGGCTGGCAGCCCTGCAGCCCCACGTCCTCTATCCCCAGGTGTGCTGTTGGCTTCCCAAAGCGAGCTGTGGGCATCTCCCCATCACCCTGGGGGTGCCCGGGCTCAGCTCCCCCTCGGTGCCAGCGCAGGAACCAGCCACTGGCTGCCTGCCCGGCCTCACACGGGCACACGACACGCGAAGGGATAAAATCCTTCAGCATCCCTGCTGCTGACGGTCAGCACAGCTCCCGTGCTGGATGGAGAACGAGTTTCACGGCATCCAGGCTTCGAGTTCATTATTTATGTCACACTTGAAGTCTCTGCATCTGCAAAACTTTCTGAATAATTTATGGTTGGTGGATCAGGGAGGAAGAGGGACACGTTTTGCTGAAAACCAGGTCACTGAATACCAGCCAAGCAGCAAAGGGAGACAATGGAAACAGGCACAGAAACTCGCTGGGGGAAAAAGATCCAACAGCATTTATGTACACACAGACACACACACTCCAGAGATGCCCTTGGTATCTGAGGATATTTAGCAAGACCAGCCCTTCAGCAAATGAGGATCATTTTCAACCTTCTGAATTTATTCTTTCTTCTCAGGGAAGGAGAAAGTGCTGTGAATCATTCCTATTTCTCTCTGTACCTACACAGAGGGCAAAAGCAGGGCAGAGCAGCCCTTTCAGCAAAGCCTGGCAGAGACTTTGTTCCGTGTCCTTACGCCAGTCTCACCATCCCTGCGTGCCCGTGCATTGCTCCTGCCCAGCTCTGCAGAGGGCTCTTCCTCCCTCCTCATCCTCCTCCCCTGCAGTGCCCAGCCCCAGCAGCCCCTCAGCCACCCCACAGTCACACACTGTCCCCACGCCTGCCTTCAGACAAAGAGGATGTGAAACGTTCACCAGAAGAGGCAAGAGGAAGGAAAAGGAGAGAGGATATTGCCAAGAGCTCAGTAACCCTGGCTGCAGGCAGTCACTGCCCCAGAGCCCAGAGACCCCCAGAACCCCTCACTCACTGACGGGCAGCACGTCCTGAGCAGGGTCTGCTGCCCCCAGCCTGCCCAGCTCCACAGGCACAGTCACAGCAGCAGCTGAGAGCAGCATGGAGACAATGACAGCGAGATAAGGCCACCATGCCCAGCCACGGGGACACAAACCAAAACCACCTGGAAACACCACTGAAAAATAAAAGCTGGCTAAGAGAAGCAAATCCCTGCTCAGTCAGGAATGGCCCCAGATGTGCACTGGCTCGTGGGGGTGACATCCCAGCCCCTGCAGCAGTGACACAGATACAACAGCCAGCAACAGGCAGCACAGCAGCTCCTCACCCCTGCAGCATCTCCATCCTGGACACTGGGAGGGTCTGGAAGGGCTCACACAACACATCTGACCTTGGAGCTGTCACACAGAGGGTGACACAGGTGGGGAGAGCCAGCCCAGATCCCACCCAGCACCAGCATCAGTCGGAGCCATCACAGCCCCTGAGGCCACCCCGACAGCAGGAGGAGGATGCACAGGGGGCCCAGCATCCCAGCCAGGGAGGGGACACCCCTTCCCAGCCTCCCTGCCCCACACGGCCCAAACCCTCCCCCAGAGCCCCTGGGGCCACCACGGTGCCACACGTGCCAGGGAGGCGGCAGCGGGGCAGGCAGGGCAGGCACTGATTTACCCTGCAGCAGAATCAGCATTATTCCTGTCCCTGCAGCCTGGGCACCACTGAACTCCCCCCAGCCCTGTGCAGGAATTAAGGGCTAATCCAGGAACACATTCAATAGGAGCTACAAAACAATTCAGCCATAAAAACATCCTTATCTCCAGAGGCCAGCGCGCGTTCTTCCTGCCCCTGCAGCACGGCCACGGCCACGGCCAGGGGACGGGAGCCCACCGGCAGCCACGAGCCCACAGGAGCTCACAGCACACCCCAAAATCCTGCACACAGCGTGCCCAGGGTGAGAGCAAAGCCAGCACCCCAGCCAGCACCTGCTGCAAGCTAACTGAGTAAGCCCAGAGACACCTCGGGACTCACCAGCTCACTCCCAAAATGTATTTTCTGTGAAGAGCAGTGCTGTAGGATTTGTTCTGGGGTAAAATGAATGCTACAGGCAGGGCCAGGCACTGCTGCCTTCAGCAAAAGCTCCACAGCAGAACACAGCTCAGACCTGCAGAACCATAAATGCACACACAGCTGTCGGGTTTGAGATTCTGTTAACCCCAAATGCCAAGAACTGGTACAATGGGAGTCCCTGTAAGCCAGATGTTACCAGCTGCTACTTCAGCACAGAGGAACTACACCCATGGGGCTCGGTGTGAGATCAGAGGGGAGGGAGCAGGAACCAGCCCTCCTGGGAATGGACAGGGTGCTGGCAGTGCCTCACCTGCCGTGCACCCCGGGGTGACCTCGCTGTCCCACAGCCCCACAGTGACCCCGGCCAGGCTGGCCCACGGCAGGTGATGCTGCAGGGGCTCCATGGCACCTGTGTTTGTGACGTGCCCCTTTCACCCCATGGCACAGACTGGTGACCATGTGTGCCGCCAGCGTGCTGGGTCAGGCACCCCTGGATAGAGAAACGCCCTGTGATTTGGGTGAAATAAACTTAAAAACAGAGAAAACCCCAATGACCCCATGAGGGAACAGAGGAAACACAGCTTGGGGAGCACAGCACCCAGCACAGCGCCCGAGGGCACAGCCCAGCCAACGCTGGCAGCCACGCAGAGGTGTCCCCAGCCCTGGCCGTGGGGACAGGAGCAGCCCAGCCCGGGCATCAGGGAGGACCGGGACGCTGCCAGCCACAGGTGAGGGTGTCCCCAGCCCCGGAGCCACAGCTGCGTCGCTGCATCCCCCTCGTCCCCGGTTTGCAGTTTCGCAGCCACCTCCGCTTCCCCGGGAGACAGAGAGCAGCCCTGGAGGGACCCTCTGGTCACAGGAATGGCCCTGGAGGGTCAGCCCGGGCACAGCCGGGAATGGCCCTGGAGGGCTCCTCTGGTCACAGTCGGGAATGGCCCTGGAGGGGTGAGCCCGGCAGAGCCACGGGGGGCTCCGGGCATCCCCACCCTGAGCGGACACGGCACAGAGGACAGCCGCGGGGCAGGGGAACCAGGCACCAACGCATCGCCCCCAAACCGCCCCCAAAGGACGCGACCCCCGAGGGCCGCGGACCGGGACCTGCCGGGCCAGGACCAGAACCACACACGCGCCAACGGACCGAGGCCACGCACATCCCGATGGAGCGGGGCCGGAGCCCCGCAGGTCCCGATGGATGCACCCTGATGGAGCACACATGCCTGGATGGACCGGGGCGAGGCCCGTGTGTGTGCTGATGGACCAGAACCAGGACCGCGCTGTGCCCACGGACCAGGGCCAGCACATCCCGGAGCACCGCGCGTCCTGCTGGACCGGACCAGGAGCCGGAGCAGGAGCCGGAGCCGGAGCAGGAGCCGGAGCAGGCACGGCCCCGCGGCCCGGCCCGCAGGGGGGGCTCGGGCGGGCGCGGGTGGTCGCGGATGGAGCGGCCCCGCGGCGGGGGCAGCGCGGGCCGGGCGGGGCTCGGCGGGCGGGCAGGGCCGGGGCCGGGCGGGGGTCGCGGGGTCCCGCAGGGCCGCCCCCAGCCCCGCACTTACTCTTGAGGGCGGCGACGAGCGACTTCCCGTCCTTGATGAGCTCCTTGATGAACTTGTTGGTCCTCTCCAGCTCGGCCTCGTGGAAGCGCAGCCGCTCCCGGAACTGCGGACTGTCCAGGCAGCACTCGCTGAACTCCAGCGCCGGCAGCCCCATGCTGCCCGGCACGGCGGGGGCGAGCACGGATGCAGAACGGAAGGGCTCTCGGGGCGAGGCGCGCGGCCGCCGGTGCGGGCGGGCGGCGGGAGCGCGGTGCCGGGCCAGGCCGAGCCGAGCCGAGCCGGGAGCGGGGCCGGGGAGCGGCGGGAGCGGAGCCGCGCCGGGGGCGGAGCCGCTGCGGCCGCGCTGGGGCCCCGCCCGGGCCGGGCCCGCCCGCGACACGCCCCTCATGCTGCCGACCAATGGGCGTGAGCCGCCGCCGCCTATCCCCGCCCTCTTCGCCCGCTCGACCAATCAGCCGCCGGGGCGGGGCGGGGCCGTGCCCTCCCCGCCGCTCCCGCACCTGGGCCGGCGCCGCCGCTGCGGAGCCGCCTCTGCCCGGGGCGGGCCCGGCCCGGCCCCGCTCCGGCCCTGCCCCGCTCCCCGCGGCCCTGCCCGGCCCCGCCGCCGGGAAACCCGCGCCCGGCTGCGGGAGAGCCGCTCCGGCCCGCCCCGCGCCCGGCCGGGTGGCGGCTCGCACGTTTCTGCTCCCATCATCGCACATCTGTGCGGGAGATTATCGCCCGGGCTTAGTGGTGTGATCTGCGAGAATGAAGCCGTAATCTCCTGGAAGGGCTGGACGTGGAGCGGCCGCGGGAGGAGCTGTGGGGCCCTGTCCTCGCACCGGGTCCCCAAAAGCATCGCCCCGCGGACGATGCTGTCACCACGTCCCTCCATGGAGGCTGGATGCCGTCACTGCTCCCCCAGCCGATGGCTGTGGCCGCGCACACAGCCCCGGTGCCTTCTCCCCGCAGCCCTGAGGAGCACGCCAGGAATGCGGCCCGGGCCAGCAGCCGGCTCGCCGCCTCCTGCCCCGGCCGGGAGCTCCGCGGAGCGGGCACACGGCAGCTGCTCCTCCCCGCGGGGCCGGGGCGGCTGATCCGGGACAAGGGGACACACCGCCAGAGCCAGAATGAACCCCAGAATAAACCCCAAAATAAACCCCAGAATAAACCCGGCACCAGCACCAGCACCCAGGCGGGAGCGGAGCGCCCCAAGCCCCGGGCCGGAGCCGCAGCGGTGCCGGCGGCAACCTGTCCCCCCGTAGCTGTGACCTGTCCCCCGTAGCTGTGACCTGTCCCGTCCCGCTCTGCCCTGTCCCCCCGGGCCCTGCCCTGTCCCGTCCCGCTCTGCCCTGTCCCCCCGGGCCCTGCCCTGTCCCGTCCCGCTCTGCCCTGTCCCCCCGGGCGGTGACAAGCAGCCGCACCTGCGGACAGTCCCGAGGGGCTGCGGTCCCCGTGTGCCCCGCCGGCCCCGAGCGTCGCTGTCAGCTCAGCCCTGACCGGCACCGGGCCAGCCCCCCGGGGCACGCTCCGGCACAGAGCTGGGGCTGGCAGCACGGGCTCCGGCCCCGCCTGGCGTTGAAAAGTTCATCCACCTGTGTTTGCCAGCGGGTGGGTGCGGGCACGGGAGCCTGACACCAGCTCAACCTTTTGTCTCTGTTTTTTCAGCCCTCTAAAGCACGATTCCCTCCATCCTCACAACGCAGCCTAATTCAGGCTGAGTCACCGCCTTCAAATATGGCTTGTGAGCCACATTTTTTTGGATGAGGCCTCCTAATTATAAAAAAGGATGTAATACTAATTACATGCTTATCTTGTAGGCAGGATATAAAGTTTAATGAGCTGTCATTTACGCCATATGCACACAGCCCCATAAAAGCATGAGATGTTATTATTTGGATTATGCTCCCTAATTCTACCCTGCACAAAGCCACAGGAGCACTATTTTGGTTTTATCCTTCTCCATCACCATTGTTCATATTTAAAAGTGCTCCAGCACTTACTGCTAATAGAGAAGAACTTGTAACTAGATTTATAGGACACTGCCTTAGAGGATGCAAATATCTGGGACTCGAAATTGAATTTTTTGAGCACTTTTCCAGAACCACAGAAAATGATGATGCCTAGACTGTCATTTTCTGATGAGGACAGAATCGAGGCCATACAAAGCTCTGCCACACATGAAGCACCACACATGCCACTGGAAGCGAGGCCTCAGGCAGGCAGTGAGGAATCTTCTCCCCTTTTTCCGGCTTCATTCATCAGGAGACACTCATGTTTGAGCTCCAAATGTGGGAGCAGGGCAGCAGGACTGGGGAGGAACAGCCATGGACATTTTCTGGCCTCATTTCCCTGGGATTGTGCATCCAAACCGCAAAAGAATATCATAGAATATCCTGACAAACAGCAATCGTGGAGCCCAGCCCATGGCCCTGCACAGACACCCCAAGAATCCCACCAGATTGCTGACAACATTTATCACTGAAGGGAAAAATAAGCAAACAAACACCCCAGACTTGCACATCCTCCTGCCTGTGGACGACAACAGCTTGCATCCCTCTGTAATCCCTGCCGTGTCTGCCTGCTTTGATTTATTGTTCCAAGCAGCTGGGCTGTCTCACCCCCAGCGAGCCGGGTCAGCTGGACACGGTGCAGGGCTCCAGCAGCACAGGACAGAGCCCTGGCCACAGCCAGTCCTCCTCCAGCCCCTGCAGGGCTGTGCTCACACGTCCTTCCCACAGAGGAAAGCTGTGGCTGCCCTAATCCCGCACTCCCACCCTGAGCCGTCCTTGGCCACACATGAGCACATTCTCCCTCACTCACAGCCCACATCCCACAGCTCACTCACCCAGGGAACATCTGCAGAAAACTACTCCAGCACTAAAATAAAATGAGGGAGCAGTTTCTACCTACATTGGGTGACTCTGGATCAAATAACTGCTGGTGCAGGGGTGGGGGCTGTGGAAGGAAGGGGAGACTGCAGGGCTGGATGGGATACTGGGAACAAATCCTTCCGTGGCAGGGTGGGCAGGCCCTGGCACAGGTGCCCACAGCAGCTGTGGCTGCCCCTGGATCCCTGGCAGTGCCCAAGACCAGGCTGGACAGGGCTGGGACCACCTGGGACAATGGGAGGTGTCCCTGCCATGGCAGGGGTGGCACTGGGTGATCTTTGGGGCCCTTTCCATCCCAAACCAGTCTGGGGCTCTCTGCTGCAGCAGCATCAGCTCAGCCCAGCCCCAGCTGCTCTCCCCAGCGTTATCTCTGGGTGGGTCCCACAACCAGCTGGATCCAACCGGTTTGTTTGAAAAACAGCAATTCTTTCCAGAGTGAGCTCTCAGCTGGATCAGCTCCCCGATCTGAGCACAGCATCCTCCCACCTCCGCATCCCGGCCTCACGGCGGCTGCGTTGTCACCGCTGCCGTGACACATCCATGGCTAAGGCGGCACAAGGAGCCCCTTCTCCTGCGGGAAAGCGTTCTGCCAGTCAAGTTCAGCGATCAGGGAAAGCTGGAGCGACAGCGGGAGCAGCTCCGAGCCCCGCGGCGCCTCCCGGCTCCGTGCGGGCAGCTCGGAGCCACCGAGCCCCGGGAGGGGCTGCCCCGGGCCTGGTCAGGGAGATGAACCCTCAGCCCTGGCTCTCCTCGGGGGATCTCGGAGCTCCCTCCAACAGCTGCCCCGTCCCAGTGGCGTTCCCACCCTGCGAAAAGCAGAACCCGTGTTAGAGGGGCAGGGAGGGTGGAAACCCACCCACCCACTCGGGCACTAATGCATTTCATCAAACCCCAGGAGACAGCAGCAGCAGCATCCTGACTGCCAGAATGCAGGAGCTACACCAGAGGTTTCCTGGAATTGCCCTCAGGCAGCAATGTTCAAGGTCTGCTTGTTATGTGGCTGCATATCACACTCCCATCTTCCTTGCTCCCAGGACTCTTTTTATTGGGCTAGACACAGATGAGGCATTGTAGATGGCAAAAATAAAACAACGCTGCTCCAGATAATCCATCAGACCACCATAAGGAATGCCCATTGTAAAGCAGGGGGTGTGTGTTGACCTGTTGTACTGACAGCCCTCCAAGAGGGCTGATCCTTGACCTTGGACCTTTCCTTGGCTGTGAATGCAGCTCTGGGGCAGACACCCAGGGCTTCCCCTTCTCCTGTGCTATCCTGAGATGTGCTGTGGGTATATTCTTGTCTGAAACTTCTCCATGTGACTGCAGCAAACAGCCTCGGTGGCACCTTCAGCGTGACAGTGCCCCCTCCGCCGAGCGCTCACGAGTAGAACATGATTTCAGATGGAGCTATTTCAGAGTGGAACAGTACTTTTCCTCACTGCGTTGCACCTCTCACAGTCACACATGAATTTCCACCCACTCGGTTCCTTTTTTTCCCTTCTGCAGCTCACTTCTCTCCCTGCAGTCACTCCTCCTGGCCCTCAGGCAGATTTGCAGGGGTGGGCGAGACAGACAGGAGACGGGAACAGCAGTGACACAGCTGAGCCTCTGCAGGGGGACAGCTCCCCCAAAATGACAACCAAACCGGGCTGGGGTCTCTGCTCCCAGCCCCTCTCCACCTCCCAGCTCAGGCTCGTTAACCTCCCATGATTTTTTGCAGGACCCATCACTGCCACTCGTGCTGCCAAGTCTGCCCAGACACCACAGGTTTGGAACTGGTTTTGGAACTGGTTTCCCGATGAATGGAAATATCAATGCCATCTCCTGTTAGTCGGCCTGTGGTGCCACAGCAATCCCCACATCCAGCTCCTTGCAGGTCCCTGAGCCCGTGTTCCTGCCCTGGGCCATGAGTTCCTCTCCCCTGTAACCTCAGCTGAGCCTGAGCCTCTCCTCTGTTTCAGCCAATTGGCTTCACCTCCTGCTCGTGCTCTGCCACACTCACACCCGCCTGGGCATGCCCAGGTCCTCACTGTGCCACCTCTGCCAGGCCTGGAGCACCAGGGAGAGCAGGAATCTCAGGGCAAACCCCCGGGCTGTGCACCGAGGGGAGCTGTCTCCAGAAGAGGGACATTCCCTCTCATTGCCCTGGCAGGTGTCAGAGCGGATCCAGCAGGAGCCAGCTCCTGTGCAGGAGGCACAGGGACACCGCTCGTGCTGGAGAGAGGCTGCTGGTGCCTTCAGCCAGTGGGGAAGGCTTGTTTCCTTTAATTCCTTGTTAAAAACAGAAGAAAACTCTTCAGCCGTGTGTAGCCCTGACCCTGGAGCTGCCCTGCTCCTGTCACCCTGCACGGGTGGCACTTCACCCAACTCTGTCCATTTTTGGCACAATTCCCCAGAGTGCTGCTTGGCTTCCCCTTCCCCAATTTCAGGGACAGCTTACTTACATTTTTACCACTTAATTAAGATTTAAACTCTGCTCCAACACCTGTCCAGCTGCAAACCTCCCCCCTCCTGTCCGAGTGTGTGACAGAATCCCAAACCAGGATCCTCCTCAGAGCACAGGGGTACTCACAAACCCCTCTGGCTTCTCCCAGCCTGATGTCAAGTTTGACTTTTGTTTCCAGGATGATCCTCAGGGTGCTGGAGCCTGGCTGCCACTCTCAATGTCTGCTTTGTGTCCCCTATTTCAGTGCTGGTATTGATGACCAATGATCAAAGGCACCCTGAGAGCCTTATGTGGAAGCAGCTTTAGAATTGCCCTGCTGGGTCTGTGCTCACCCTGTTCTGGCCAGGAATGGCACACAGAATAACTTACAAACCAGAATCATTATTTTAAAGAGCAGTGCCTCAGTGGGGGATTGCAGGGGCTGTTTCCCAGCAGCACAAATCCCTGTTTGACTCCAGCCACAATGACCCTTCTCTGTGTCCCCTGGGAGCAGCACTGCACTGTGAATGTGACCAGGGCTGTGCACACGTGTGGGACAGAACAAAGCTCTGCATTATCACAGCCTGGGTCACACACCAGGAAGGCAGTGGCTGCAATCACTGTGCCTGCAGAGGTGATGAAGATGAGGGTGGGACATTACTGGGTCAGGGAGCTGGCATGTCTGGATGCATTTAGCACATTTAACATGATGCAGGAAGAACAGACAAAGGAGCTTCATAGAACAGTGTGGGTTGGAAGGGACCTTCAAATCATCCAGTTCCAACCATGGCAGGGACAACTTCCACAGGACCAGGCTGCTCCAAGCCCTGTCCAACCCAGCCTTGAGCACTTCCAGGGATGGGATGGCCACGAGTCCACTGTTTTCACGTGTGTATTTGTATATTTGCTCACCTTCCAGGCAAACACAGGGTCAGAGCTGCTGAAGATCACTGTCCTCTTGCTTATGGTCCAGGTTACAGCTCATCCTGAGAGGAGGGTGGGCATGCAGCATCATCATTCCCTTCATCCCTGATCTTTCACTGTTCACAAGCTTCACAAGGTCCTTTTCCATCCAGGCATCGCTGGCACAAGGATTCTGCAGAGCAGGGTGGTGGATATTTAGCAAGGGAGGAGAAGGGGAAGAAGGGAATCCACTGCCTGTAGCTGCCAGAGAACTGGCAAAGGAAACATCAGCACAGCCCTCAGGGAAGTCCTCACTGACAGAAAAATAGAAGTAATACATAAGTACAAAGGGTTTCAAGCTCAGGATTTTTGGGGTAAATTCCTTAGGGGTGTAGGTGGACACACAACACACAGAAATACAGAAAACCCACACCACCTCACTGTGATGGAAATGTTTTTGGGAAAAGAGCTGGTCATAGATGTTCCCTAAATTCCCTAGGAGGAAAAGGAAAGGCCTGACAGGTGCATTTTGGGCAGTGACAAGGCATCGAGCAGCTGGCCAAGTTACAGTTAAACACACAAAGTCAGAAACAAGCTCTCAATTAAATGGAAAAGTGAAATTAGTCACGCCCCTGGGAGTCACTGCAGTGCAGGAAGCTGAAATGGAAAAGCAGGGGAACCGAGGGCTATGAAATTGTCAATGATATCCATGGAAGTATTTAAATAACAGGGTTAATTATAAAGATGACAAAGTTTCATTGTCAGGAAAGGCAGAACAGTCTGCCTGTTCTTACTCTCCTTTTTGGGAGAAATACAAAATCCCCTCAAAGGCCCAGCCAAGCAGCTGCCACTCATTTCCTCTGCAAACACAGAAGATCAGCCTCTCTCCACGTTCTGCAGGGGAGCTTTGGTCTGCTGGTGCTCCAGGGGTGAACACTCCCACAGGTGTGGCACAGGGGCTGTGGGGAGGACAGGGACCCCAGGGAGCTGGGGCTGTGAGTGCCTCACCCTGTCCCAAAAACTCCCCTGTGTCCCTTGGGGATGGGGCAGCAGCAGGCAGCACCCACAGGGGCACCAAGCCCAAACCAAGGCAGGAGAGCTTTGGGCACCCCCTGCATTAGACACCCCCACGTCCCATCCCAGTGCCCTTGGCCTCACAGGAGCTGGAGACACATCCAGGGCTATTCCAGCAGGTCCCAGTGCTCCCAGGCTGGGTGAGCAGCGCGGCTGCCCCAGGCAGGAGCTCTGCAAAGCTGGAGTGGGCAGAGCAGCAGCATTTATAGCCCAGCCCAGGCTGGAGCCCAGCCCAGCACTGACACCCTGCAGCTGCTGCCCCTCCCAGCAGCGCCTGTGCAGAGGGGAGAGCACCTGAGAGCACCTGGGAGCCCACAGACACAAAAGGCATCCAGGAACATCTCATTCCACCCCCTGTCACAGGCAGGGACACCTCCCACTGTTCCAGGTGCTCCAGCCCCAGTGCCCAGCCTGGCCTTGGGCACTGCCAGGGATGCAGGGGCAGCCACAGCTGTGCCAGGGCTCAGCACCTGCACCACAAAAAGCTTCAAGGACAACCCATGCCCAAGGGTTCCTGTGGCTAAGGAGGCAGGATCCGTGCCAGGCAGATGGGGGCTGCTGCTCACAGCCCCTCTGGAGGGGTGTGAAGCCATGTGAAACCTCCAGCCACTTAACTGGGGTTATATTATCACCAGACAATTCCAAGGAGAGGAATGTTTTCCCAAAATTTGTATAACCACTGGAAAAATGTCACAAACCACTGTGAAATTGAGCTGAAGCTGTGTTTCCAGGAATTAGAAGCAGAAGTTCCCAAACCAAACTCTAGTTTCCTTTCTGGAGGGGCTCCAGAGGTGTCTGCTGTGCATTAGCCCCAGCACAGCCCGTTCAGGGATGGAAGCTCTGCCTCTCCCTGTGTAAATAGCAATTTCCTCCTGCTGCTGCTCAGCCCTCAGTGCTCCCTCTTTTTCTGCCTCTGCTCCTGGAATTTGGATGGGGATTTTCCTCTCCCCACACTCAGAGACCAGCCCTGCGCATGGGCCACTTCACAGCAACTCCCTCCTGTTAGCTTCAGCGCAAATCGCTTTAATTCTCATAATTAGGCAAGGCCACTGCCTTTCCTGCTTTAAAATATCTTCAAACAGCTTCTCGAAATTCCTGTGGAAATCCCCACGAACTATCCCAGCCGTGCCCGGAAGCCCAGACAAAGGGTTTGTTCCTGGGGCTGGGGCTCAAGGAGCCAACTCCTGGTTCCCCCTGCCTGACACTGCAGCCCCCGGGGTCACTGCACCCCCCCCGGTGTCACTGCACCCCCCTGGTGTCACTGCATCCCCATGGTGTCACTGCATCCCCCCTGGTGTCACTGCACCCCCTGGTGTCACTGCACCCCCCTGGTGTCACTGCATCCTCCCAGTGTCACTGCATCCCCCCAGTGTCCCTGCATCCCCCCTGGTGTCACTGCACCCCCCTGGTGTCACTGCACCCCCCCAGTGTCACTGCATCCCCATGGTGTCACTGCACCCCCCCCAGTGTCACTGCATCCCCCTGGTGTCACTGCATCCCCCAGTGTCACTGCACCCCTCTGGTGTCACTGCACCCCCCTGGTGTCACTGCACCCCCTCCCTGGTGTCACTGCATCCCCCCAGTGTCACTGCATCCCCCTGGTGTCCCTGCACCCCCCCAGTGTCACTGCACTCCCTCCCCAGTGTCACTGCACCCCCATGGTGTCACTGCACCCCCATGGTGTCACTGCACCCCCCTGGTGTCACTGCATCCCCCTGGTGTCACTGCACCCCCGTGGTGTCCCTGCACCCTCATGGTGTCACTGCATCCCCCCAGTGTCACTGCATCCCCGCGCTGTCACCACCCTCTGTGCCCGTGTGCCTCAGCCTGTCCCGGGCTCTGCCCATGCCTTGTCCCCTGCTCCGGGCTGTCAGAGGACACGGAGCGGTGGCAGAGGGTGGCAGGAGGGTCCCCGGTGACTGGGATCGCTGGGGAAAACCCCGGAGGGCCGAGCCAGCCGGCCTGGAGGGGCAGGAAGGGCAGGAACGGAGCCGCTGCAGCCCGGCTGATTTACCAGAAAACAGATTTACATTTTAAAGTTAATGATTGTAGGAAGAAAAACAAGAGCCGGAAGCTGTGCCAGCCCGTCGGGCAGCCCGCAGGACGGGCAGCGCGGCTCCAGCGGTGAATTCAAGGCGCTTCTGTCCCGTCCGGGGATGCGGCTCCTTCCAGCCCGGAGCATCCCCGGCCGGAGCCGGCAGAGCCCCGGGGGCAGCCGGACCGCGCCGGGCACGGGGGATGGCACCGCCGCCCGGGACAGGCTGTGCCCGCAGCCCCCTCGGAGCAGCGTGGGGTGGGACACGGCCCCAGGGACACCAGGGACTGTCACACCGGCTGTGCAGGGTGGGACACGGCCCCAGGGACACCAGGGACTGTCAGCCTGGCTGTGCAGGGTGGGACACCGGGGACTGTCACACCGGCTGTGCAGGGTGGGAAGGTGGCAGCGCTCAGGTGTGTGACATCCCTCGGTGCCCGGAGCTCCCGAGGAGGGTGAGGATGGGCAGTGCCATTCCAGCCCATCTTGAAACCCTTTGTACTTATGTATCCACCACCACCTCCTGGTGCCTTGTCCCGTGTCAGCATCACAGCACAGCCCCGGGCCAGGTCCTGCCTGTTCCCCACGGTGACCTGGCTGGGCCGGGGACGAGAGGACAGGAGCTGCAGGTGAGGCAGCGGCTGCGGGAGCAACAGAACAAAATTCCCCTCATCGTCTCCGTTACTTTCCAGGGACAGATTTCACCTGGGCAGGGTGAGAGGTGTCCTGGCAGGCTGGGCAGCCCCGGGCGGGGCACAGAGCCAGCCCTCGCACCCACCTCGCTGGCAGAGCCAGCCCGGGCACTGCTCTGCCTTGGCTCTCACAGCGCTGCTGCCAGAGGCCGTGCCCTTGAGAGGTGCCGATAAGATACTGGTGATGGGCAGCAATTCTGTTTGCTGTTAAAAACACCCGGCGCCTGCAGAGCTCCTCATCCCATACCTGCTGCGAGGGCACTGCCCCTGAGCTGGGCACTGCAGCATTTCCAGGGGATCCCGAGGTGCTCCCAGCACCAGAGCAGCCCCAGGGGATCCCACGGGCACCGGTGCCCATTCTGCCTGTGCCCAGCTGAGTGCCAGCTTGCCAGGGCCAGCATGGAAATGCCCATTCCCTCTCCAACCCTGCCTCTCAGAGAGCAGTGGCTCCTTTGCCTACAGAGCTGTCCCCAAACACCGGTCCCAATTTCCAGTTAACAGGTCTGGCCCTGGTCATTCCCCTCCTGTTCTTGGCCCTTTGCTGTCCCCATCCTGTGGCAGATGCAGGAGGGCTGAGGGCTGAGCTGATCTCATGCCTGTTTATATTCACGTAGCTTCTGATATTTGGTTTGGAACCATAAAAATATGTTATTTACTGTACAATTAAATATTTGTTTCCTAGTGGGTTGGGCTTGGGTGAACTGCAGTTTCTACAATATCCTTTAAACATGACTTACACTCTTCCTCATTGCCTTTCTTTTTGTACCTTTAATTCCCTCGCTCCTTGTGCCTTTATCAGCTGCAGAGAGGCTTGCCAGGGACTTCACATAGCAAAAAATTAAACAAAAAATGTGAAAATAAAAACCCCAAAGCACAAATGCAGAATATTTCTTAATTACTCAGGAGTACTTCCCTTGCACATACATCAGCCCAGCCTGGGCGCCCAATGACCCTGTTGATAGTGGTGGTGACAGTGCTGTGACACACTGGAGCAGGCTGTCACAGCCTGTGCCTGCAGATTATCTGCCTCCCCAGCCCTTCCCAGGGCGCTGTGTTTAGCTCTGATGGCTGCTGTGTCCAGCAGGAGCCTGGCAGGGCAGGGCAGGGCAGGGCTGGGTTTCTCCTGGCACTCCCGTGTCCCCAGCAGGGTGGCACGCTGCTCCATGGGCATGGGACCAGCTCCGTGCTTCTGTCAGGCTGCCCACCTTGGATGCATGGTGAGGGTGGTGGGAATGTCCTGAGCAGGGCCAGGAGTTCCCTTCTGCCCACCTTGGATCCATGGTGAGGGTGGTGGGAATGTTCTGTGCAGGGCCAGGAGCTCCCTTCCAGCTTCTGTCAGGCTGCCCACCTTGGATCCATGGTGAGGGTGGTGGGAATGTCCCGAGCAGGGCCAGGAGCTCCCTTCTGCCCACCTTGGATCCATGGTGAGGAATGTCCTGAGCAGGGCCAGGAGTTTCTTTCTGCCCACCTTGGATCCGTGGTGAGCTTGGTGGGAATGTCCTGAGCAGGGCCAGGAGCTCCCTTCCAGCTTCTGTCAGGCTGCCCACCTTGGATCCATGGTGTTCTTGGTGGGAATGTCCCAAGCAGGGCCAGGGGTTCCCTTCTGCCCACCTTGGATCGGTGGTGCTCTTGGTGGGAATGTCCTGAGCAGGGCCAGGAGCTCCCTTCCAGGTCAGGCTCTTCCATGATGCTCTGGTTAGGTGACTCCTAATTTTTCTGCTTTTCAGACCTCCATCTGACAAAAGCAGCGCAGCAGCCCAGCTGATTTCGCTCCCTCCCTGGAAGCAGGGGAGTTTCCACCCATCCATGCACCCGTTCCCAGCCGGGGCAGGCCCCACACAGCCCCGCACTCGGCACCCAGGACAGGCCAGGCTGCAATTCCCCGGGTTAATTGCCAGGATGCCAGCGCAGGGGAGAGACAGAGATTCCTTTGTGCCGGCTCCAAATGCCTCTGTTCCAGGAGAATGGCTCACAACCGACCTTGCTTTGTGTGCCCGGCCCTGGCTTGACAGTGTTTGCACAAGTAGCTGGGCTGACAAAGACAAAATGAGGAATTCTTGGAGATTTTGGGCAGTGAGGTATCTCCTGGAGCAGCCCCCAGACACAGTAGCCCCAGTTCTGTTTTCCTCATGGGTTCAGACCAGAAAATGCAGTGCTGCAATGAGCGGAGCTGACATTCCTGAGCGAGCCCCCACGCCGGGGTCCTGGGCTGCCCTCCCTGCCCTGCCTCACCCAGAGGGAGCAAAAACCTTCTGAGGCAAAGAAACATCCACCAGGGGCACGCAGGGAGAGCTGGGGTCCTCCAGGTCCATCCATCCTTGGTCCAGCCAGTCCCACCGGCAGTGGGAGTAAACACAGATAGATAAATATAAATACCAATATAGAAATACAAACACAAACAGTGTGAGTTGTCCCTGCCCATGGCAGCAGCTGGAACAAGTTTGGCTTTAATGTTTCTTCCAATCCAAACCATTCCGTGAGTCTGTGATGCTGTGTTGGGCAAGTCTTGGAGGACTGTGATGAGGGAAGAGCAAACACGCTCGAGGGATCTCAGCAGCTCTTGGGACAAGGCTGTGGCAGTGGATTGCTGCTGGTCATGATGGAGCAGGAGCTGCAGGGAGGAGACATCTCTGGGAAGCAGGGGAGGAGGACAAATGGATTCTGTCAAGCTAACTTGATCTATTTTTAGATAAAACTGTAATTAAGTCAGTACTTGATAACAGCAGGACTTTTAAGGTAATGGGGCTTCTGTTACATATCTAAATGCAACATGGCACATATTAAATGAATCAGGAGATGTCTGTTTTCCCTGGAATGTAATTACAGGAGAGGCCTCCTGGTCAGGGTATCCAGGAGAGCCCTCTGGGAGGCAGCTCTTGACTCTGAGCTAATGCCCAGCAAGTAAACAACACTGGGGTCAGTGTCTCAGGTCATTTGTTAAAACACAAAGGCTGAGAGTCATTCCTCAGGAGGGGCTGCTCCCTCCTGGGAAACTCCAGAGAGATCCTGGCCAAGGAGCCAGGACTGAGAGTCACGTTCGAGACCACAGCAAAGACAAACAGAATCACTGTCCTGTGTCTGCCTGGGACAGTGACAGGTTCTGGCAGGGATCAGGGAGAGCAAGAGGATCTTAATGAGGCCCAGGCTCCTGCCTGGCTCTCAGGGGCAGAGCCCCGACCCCACCCGTGCTCACTCAGGAACAGAACCCACACCTGGGGCAGCTGCAGCAGATTTGGGAGCCCCCAGAGGTACCCTGAGTCACCAGGTGTCCCCTCCGTGTGACACCAGCTGTGCACAGGGACGGCTGCACCCACTGCCACAGGGCCAGAGCAGCCAGCTCTGCTGCCACCCAGGTGTGCTCCAGCTGTGGATGCTGCACCCTCACCTGCACGGGCCTCAGATGCCCCATGGCTGCCAGATGTGCCACAGCCAGGCCAGCTGTGTCCAGGCTCCAGCTGTGCCCCCTGGCAGGGCCATCGCCCCCGCCTTGCCCATCCAGCTGTGCCCGCCCCATCCAGCTGTGCCTGCCCCATCCAGCTGTGTCCGCCCCATCCAGCTGTGCCCGTCCTCATCCAGCCGTGCCCGCTCCATCCAGCTGTGCCCGCTCCATTCAGCTGTGCCCGCCCATCCAGCTGTGCCCGCCCATCCAGCTGTGCCCGTCCTCATCCAGCTGTGCCCGCTCCATTCAGCTGTGCCCGCCCCATCCAGCTGTGCCCGCTCCATTCAGCTGTGCCCGAGCTGTGCCCGTCCTCATCCAGCCGTGCCCGCTCCATCCAGCTGTGCCCGCCCCATCCAGCTGTGCCCGCTCCATTCAGCTGTGCCCGAGCTGTGCCCGCCCCATCCAGCTGTGCCCGTCCTCATCCAGCTGTGCCCGCCCATCCAGCTGTGCCAGCTGCGCTGCTGCGGTTCCGCGGTGCCCTCTGGCGGCCCTGCAGCCTCCCTGCGCCTCCTTCTGCCGCGGGGTTTTCCCAGCTCATTTTATTCACCTTTTCCTCCCTCTTCACTCTTCAAAGATTGTTGAAGGGAAAAGTGGCTTCGTAGGAGTTTCTGGTCACCAAAATCCGCCTTGTTAAGATAAACACCCTGATTTGGAGAGACTGCAAGAGGAAAGCTTGGGTCTGGTGAGAGACCTCCCAAAAAGAGAGCACTTGGTAAGTGTGAGAGATCAATTCCTTATTTCACATAAAATTGCTTAATGGGAAGCAGGGATAAGAAAACAATGAAATAAGTCTTTAATACAAACAATACAATTTAATAGTTTTACGTATTTAATCTACATTTAATATATTTGCCATAGGGTTATTATACAGAATATTTAAAAAAAACATAAAGACTCAGAAATAGGTTGAAAAAATAAATGACATTTAATTTTTGGACCTGAATTTTTCACATCTGTAGCACAGCTCTGGGATGATCCATTTCTCTTAACCCAAATCACACCCACCTCTGACAGAAGGCTCTCGTGGTGGGTCTGTCCTTCACCTGCCCCTGGTGTTGTGCACTCAGTGCCGAGCCAGCTTCTCCCGGATCTGAATTTCCCTGAGACTCATCACAGGGACCTTTAACGAGTTCCAGTCATGCAAAGACTCAGTTTAGGCGCCCACTCCTCCCACCACCTGCCGTGGAAGGACACGGTGTGCCCGCGGTGACACGTGCACGTGGGGACAGCCAGCTCCGGTGTCACATCCCTGACATCCCTGACATCCCTGACATCTGCCCCACATCTGCACCCTCTGAGCCAGGCTGCCCTTCCCCAGTGCCCCACTGAGCCCCTGCAGCTTTCATTCACAGGGTGGAAAGGCACAAGCAGGATAGAAATGGTCATCCAGACAGCACTGAGCGTGTGGCACCAAGATGTCCCCAAGGATGTCCTCAGAGGACACCCCGGGGCAGGCAGGGGCAGGATGCAAACAGGATCTGGATTGCTGCACATGGGATGGAGGGGCCCGCAGAGACCCCCGGACCCCCTCGTCCCTTCCTGTCCCTGTCCTGCGCTGTCCCCTCCCGTCCCTCTCCTGCCGGCACTGGTGGCACCGGGGCTGATGGCAGCGCCGCGGTTCGCTCCCAGGCTGCTGCACGCTCCGAGCATATTTTTAATGCATTTATCTCCCGCCAGCTTCCTGCCAGGCTGGGCTGCGGGCAACGGGCACCCAGAGGCAAACGCTGCTGGGACACTCCGGCCCCGCGGCCGGGCCGGTGCCGGTGCCGGTGCCGAGGCCGGTGCCAGCCCGGGGATGTCGCGGGGCGGGGTGGCCGGGCCGGAGGGTGACCGGGCCGGTGTGCTCGGCACAGCCGGGCTCCATCAGCCCCCCGTGCGCTGCCCAGGGCACGAGGGGACAGAAAGGGCCCCGCAGCGGGCAGGGATGGTGGCAGGGACGGTGGCAGGGACGGTGGCAGGGATGGTGGCAGGGATGGTGGCAGGGATGGTGGCAGGGTATTGTCCCCGCGGGCGGGCGGGCAGAGGTCCTGGGAGGGCCTCCGGGAAGGGGGAGGCTGGATTCAATCCTTGTCTTTCACCTGGGCTGGAGTCCAGCCCCAAAATAGCCGTCCAAAAACAAGATCACATGAGAGGAAAAAAATAGCAAGGCGCAGGATTATCCATCCATACTTCCTCGGCTGTGCGGGTGCGGAGCCGCGGCGGCAGCGCCAGCCCCGGGGCCGCTCCGCTCGGGCCGGGACCGGCTCCTTCCCGGCTCCTTCCCGGCTCCTCCCCGGTGCCAGCGGCCGCCTGCGGGCCCTGCCCGGCTCGGGGGTGCCGCAGGGGCCGGGCTGTGCCCCCGCCAGGCTCCGGGAGGTGCAGCGAGGGCAGGGTGACCCCAGCGCATCCCTGCCCACCCCGCTGCCTCCCAGCGCCCAGCCCTGCGCGCCTCGAGCCTCCCCAGGTGAGTGCCTCATCCCGCATCCCGCACTTCCCACCCTGGCACGGCCGCGCACCTTCCCGGGGGCTTTCGGTGCTTTCACACAGGCTCTGCGGCGCGTCCCTGCTTCCCGAGCTCCTGGCCAAGCTCAGCCCCTCCACGTGTGTGGTGCTGAGGAGCAGCTGGGTTTCCGCTCCTCTGGCCCGGCTCTGGGCTGAGCCGTGCCCACCGAGTGCTCCCAGGATCATCACAGGAGGGGTGGAACCAAAGCAGGACTGGACGATCTCGAGGGTCTCACTCTAAATGTGCAGGAAGTTTTGTTTAAGTCGTCTCTGCTGCGGGACCGTGGTTTGGGGCGTGAGGAGGCGCCAGGACAGCGAGGCACTGCCTCGTGTGCCGGGGCCAGGCAGGGCAGCACCTGCAGCTTCCCCGGGGCTCCGTGGTTAATGATTCACTGCGCTCCCCAACAGCCCCGAGAGCTGGGACTGCTGGGACTCGGAGCCCAGGGGCTGGTGGGCGTGAGGTGGGCAGGTTCCTTACCACAGGCAGGGACAGCAGAGGAACTGCAGCAGCAGCCGCCCATCAAATCCATCCCGAGAGCCTGAGAATCACCGCAGGCACCTGCTGCAGGTGCTGCCGGCACTGCCCAGGCAGGGCTGGACTGGGGAGGGCAGGGGGGAGGCAGAGCTGCTGCCGAGGCAGTGGCCCCATCCCTGTATTGCCCCCGTCCCTGCTGTGCCCCCATCCTGCAGTGTTCCCCATTTCCACTCTGTCCCCATCCCTGCAGTGTTCCCCATTTCCACTCTGTCCCCATCCCTGCAGTGTCCCATCCCTGCAGTGTTCCCCATTTCCACTCTGTCCCCCTTCCTGCAGTGTCCCCATCCCTGCAGTGTTCCCCATTTCCACTCTGTCCCCCTTCCTGCAGTGCCCCCATCCCTGCAGTGCTCCCCATTTCCACTCTGTCCCCATCCCTGCAGTGTCCCCATCCCTGCAGTGTTCCCCATTTCCACTCTGTCCCCATCCCTGCAGTGTCCCCATCCCTCTGGCTCTCGATGCAGGGCCCGGGGCCACTGCAGCACGGTCGGTGCCGGGGTTTTGGCCGAGCCTCCTCTCCCTGGTGCCCAGCGCAGATCCCGCTGCCCAAGTCCATGTTTGCTCTGTGTCTGCGTCGCTCCGGCTCTTGGCTCCATCCCGGGGCCGCAGCCTTGGGGACAGGCAGAAAGGACACAGATTTGGCAGGACACCGTCTGCAGAGCACCGCAGCAGGGCTGCTGAGTGCCGGCCACGACCAGGGCACAGGGGCAGCCGGGCAGGTGGGGAGGGCTGGGCTGCAGGGAGGGGGCAGCCCCGGCAGCCCCGGAACAAGGGGGTGTTCCCTTCAGTGAGAAAACGCACCAGCATTTCCTAATCTTGCCCCCATCCTCACAAGCCCCCTGCCTTTAGTCCAGGAGAGCCCGAGGCAAAGCCAGGCCTGCTCCTCTGTTAGATTCAGGAATGTTTGGTTATACCTGTTTTTTGTTTTCTGAAAAAGCAAGATGAAATCTTGGGAGGGATTATTAAAAATAAAGGGGGGAAAAAAGTATATTGTATATTGCTATGTCGGGAAAGCTCGGGATCCACCTGCGCTGTGGGGAGCGCTCGGAGCTGTCCCCAGCAGGCGCTGGTAGCCACGGTCAGCTCGGGAATGTTTTATCCAAACGTCTGGGCTGCGGGCATTTCCAGCCCGGAATGCCTGTCCAAACACGCTGGCTCCACGTGAGCCGCCACTAAAAGCCTATTCTGAGCGAGCTTTAGATAACGCAGCCTAAACATCACCGCATCAAAGGGCTCGTGGAGCCCGGCCAAGCGCTGAAATCATCGCTCGGGCTCCGCCAGTGCTTCATTAGTGCTTCATTAGAGCTTCATTAGCGCTGCGGCGGCGACCTCGCACCCCGCACAGCCGCACCCCGACCTGCACCGAGCCCGTGAGCCCCGAGCCCACCCTGGCACCCCCCGAGCCCACCAGCGGCCCCCAGCACGGGCAGAGCCCCCCGGCAGAGCCAGCGCGGCCCCCGGGCTCCAGCGCCGTCCCCGGGGACGCGGAGCTGCATTTCATCCGCCTGACAGCGTCCCGAACGCTTCGGCTTTTAAGGCCAAGCTCTGCCGGTGCCAGCGGAACGCGGCCGTGCCCGGCACAGCCCCGTGGCTGCCCCGACCCTTCTCGGCAGCTGCCCCCGGGCAGGGCAGGGAGATGGCAGGGACCCCCATGGGGATGGCAGGGACCCCCATGGAGATGGCAGGGACCCCCAAGGAGGTGGCAGGGACCCCCATGGGGAGGGCAGGAACCCCCAAGGAGATGGCAGGGACCCCCATGGGGAGGACGGGGACCCCCATGGGGATGGCAGGGACCCCCATGGGGACGACAGGGACCCCCAAGGGGAGGACAGGGACCCCCATGGGGATGGCAGGAACCCCCAAGGAGATGGCAGGGACCCTCATGGGGATGGCAGGGACCCCCATGGGGAGGATGGGGACCCCGGTGCCCGGGGCGCTCGGGGCTGGCCGGGACGAGGGAGGGCATCGCCTTCCCGGAGGGCACTGAGACACCCAGCGCCGCAGGAATGTCCTGGGCCGCGGGGAAGGGAAACGCGAGGGACACGGAGGCCGATGCTGCTCCGGCTCCCGGGGGGCTTTGCCCGCTCCCGCCGCCCTCCGGCTCCCGCAGCCGCCGCCCACTGCGCTGCCCGGGGCTGGCGGTGCTGCAGGTGCCCGGCCCCGCCGGGGGTGGGTGCGATCAGCCTCCCCTTCCCTCCCCGCGCATCCTCCCGCCGCTCCCCCGCCCCGAGGCAGCTCCTCCTCATCCTCACCGGCCCCGCTCGCTCCGCTGCAGCCCCGCTCTCCCCGCGCACCCGGGAGCCGCCGCCGGGAGCGCCGCGCAGCCGCCGGTAGGTGCGGGCGGGGGGCGCGGGACCGGGGCTGAGCCCCCCTGAGGGCCCCACGGAGCCCCGCGGGATGCTCAGACACACCCCGGGACACGGATTGCCCCGGCGGCTCCGGGATCCCCCGGATGCCCGCGGATGCCCCGGGGATGCTCTGCCAGCCCCGCAGATCCCCCCGGGGCGCTCAGGGCACAGCGAGGCTCCGACGGGCAGGGTCGGGCTGGGATGTGCTGAGGCAGCAGGTCCCTTCCCCAGGGACAGCTTTAGGGGGGCAGCGTGCTGCTCCCCCCAGCTGGGACAACCCCCCCCAAAACCCTGCAGGTGTCCCCAAATCCTGGGAGGGAGGAGTGGGGCTCAGTGATGGGAGCATCATTCCAAATGACAACCTCCAAATTACTGCAAACTCACCTGGAGCTCTGGGTAGAAGCAGAAGCCCAGATCAGAATTTGAATAGAAATATACTAAAACCCAAATATTTAAAATGGCAAAACACAATATTTGGACAATTAAAAAAGGAAAACAAACCAAACAAACTTTAAAAACCCCAATCAGACAGAACAACAAACAGAAAGGAAAATTGTTGCAGTGACACAGCACTATAAATGGTTCATTTTTGATGCAGAATAAATAAATCACAGAACCATAGAGTGGTTTGGGGAAGCCACAGCTTCTCTGGGCAGTTAAGCATGATTAGGGACCCCCATCCCTGGCAGTGCCCAAGGCCAGGTTGGACAGGGGATGGTGGGAGGTGTCCCTGCCATGGCAGGGGATGGAACTGGATGGGCTTTAAGGCCCCTTCCAACCCAAACCATTCTGTGATGATTCTGTGATTTATGACTGAAACAACACCACAGGGATCATCCTGATGGGCCTGACAGCCAAAACTCCTCATCACCAGCATGCTCTGAGCTGCTCTCAGCCTAACAAAGATGCCAAACACAAATTTCTGCAGGCTGGGGGTGCAGGTGTCAGGCTGAGACTCTGGGGCCACATGTCCCTGCTGCTCTCTTCCCCTGCCAGCACCTGCAGCCTCCTGGCTCCTTCAGGAGCAAAGGGAAAGGCAAAACCCCTGACAGGGCAGCAGCACCTCCCTGTCCCTGTCCCTGTCCCCACCGTGCCGGGGTCCTGGGTGCTGTTTGGCTCAGCTGGTTGGGAGTAAGGGCAGGGAGACAGAGCCAGCTGCATCAGGAGCTGCCTCAGCTGGGAGGAAGATCAGGGTCTCAGCAGTGGGAGAAAGGCCAAAGTCATTCAGGGAGCTCAGGAGGAAGAGCTGATCCCCTGGGCTGGGTGGAGCTGGAGGAAAGTTTATCCAGAGGGCTTGCAGAGCTCTGGGTCTGGCCGGAGCCCTCGCGGAGCCCAGCTCTGTCCAGCCCAAACCCAAGTGTGTGTTCCTGTTCCTGCAGGGCCCAGCTCTGTCCAGCCCAAACCCAAGTGTGTGTTCCTGCAGGCCCAGGCAGGAGGAAGCTGTGCTGACCCGGTGTGCAGGGAGAACAATTGGACATTGTGCTGCCTTATCACCAGCACGGAGCCTGTCCTGCCTGAGGAACCCATTAAACTTTAGACCCCTCTTTGGGCAGGCCTTCCCGTGTGTCTCATGTGCCTCTTCAGCCTCCCAGCCCTTTTCACCCTCCACTATTTTGTCTCTACTTTTCTTTTGGCCTCCCACTTTACTTTGGCCTCCTGCCCTTTTCAGCCTCTGCATTTCTTTCCCCCTCCCACACTTTCTTGGCCCTCTACCCTTTTGCAGCCTCTGTTTTTTCTGTCCTTGTTTTTATTTCTGATCAACCTTTTTTTTTCTCTTGCACTCCTTGGCCTTTACTTTTTTTCCTCCCCAACCTTGTGACTCCAATTCCTTGTGACTCCTCCTTCTCACCTTTAGCCTCCATTTCTCTTTCAGTCTTCCTTGCTTATTCCATCTCTTTTTTTTTTTTTTTTTTTTTTCTCCTTCTTTATTGCCCTCAAAACACATTAGCACCTGCACTGGATCTTACAAACCCTTTTAGTAAATATTCCCTGGAAATAAGTGTATATTCCAGGGAGGCAAAGGCTGCCCTGACCTCCCAGGCTGCCCCTGGGTACCAGCACTTCTCCCTCCTGGGCACAACAGGCACTGACTCATGGCTTGGGCATTTTTAGGAATCCTGTGTACATTGGCTGTCAGTGCAAATCTATTGGGGATTATCCTGGGGGTTGGGTCTGGCAGGGTCTGTCTTTCAAAGAGAAACCTCACATCAGAAATCTCTTTGCAGAAGCATTTGTTGAATACCAATTCAGGGAGAGACAATGGCTCTGTCATGGTCTCTGCTGGATGCAGAAATCCTCCCTCTCCCCCTGTTTGAAAGGTGCCTGACTCAGTGTTTGGTTCCTAATTCTTCCCTTGTTTCCAACATCAGAATCTGTTGTTTTAAGCCTGTTGGAGAACCAAAGCAGAGGCCAGGGCCATGCAGAGCAGCTGCAGCACAACCAGTGACTTGCAGGGTTTATATTCCCAAAATCTGTCAGTGTTTCACAGGGCAGGTGGCACTGCCCACCCAGGGACGGGCACCTGTGCCTGGATTCCAGGCAGCTCTGGCCTCCAGCCCTGAGGAGGCAGAGACAGTCTGCACCTGGCATCTGCAGGGACAAAACCGTCTGCCACAGCTCCTGCTTTTCCCTCCAAACCCTTGAATAACAAAAGTGCTTCATTTCCATCTGGTGAAGGTGGCAGAGAAAGGCTGAGACAGACTCTCACAGTGCCAAGGTCAATATTTAGGGATTCCCTTCAAGAACAGCTAATACACAGCCACTGCTAAATAAAGTTCTACTAACCCCAGCACAGCATCAGCAACATGCACCCATGGTCCAGCTTAAAGCCTGACCTCTGTTTAAATTAGGTAACAAACCCCATTCTGCTGGGTCTGAACTCGGGAGTGAGCTCAGAAGGACCCTTTGGAGTGAGCTCAGAAGGATCCCTTAGAGTGAGCTCAGAAGGACCCTTTGGAGTGAGCTCAGAAGGACCCTTTCCCCTTCTGTTCGTGCTTTCCCTACCCCCAGACTCTGTCCCTTGCCCAGGGAAAGCACCAGACTGAGAGGGCTGCTGGGGAAAGGACCAAACTGGGGTCCCACAGGCAGATTCCCAAGGCCACAGCATCAAAGCTGGCAGCAGCCCCCAAGGACAGGGCAGAAGGGGTGTCACAGGCTGTGGGAGCCAGGCTGGCTGCTGTGCCCAGGTACCACTGACTCACTGCACGGCATCTAAAACCCTTCTGTCCCCTTCAGACTCCTTTTGGGAGTGGTGTTGTCTGCCCTGAGCCATCCTCCCAAGGATTTGCCCACTGCCCACAGCAGTCTGGACACAGTTCATCCATGACTCACGGCCCACTGCTGCTCACAGTCTGTCCTTGCTCCTGGCGCTCAATTTAGACCTGGGTGTCAGCCTTGAGCTCGGACCTTTCCTTTATACTTGACTCTCTATTGAAGTTCAAATCTTGGACAGAAAGTACAAGTATTTAACACCAATTAAAACACCCTCCCTTCCCCTTCCTCAGTATTCCCATTGCTGCAAGGTGTTCACAAAAACTTCCACTTGATGGGCAGTTACTGGCTGCCAGATCCAAATGGGGACTGTGGAGCTCACACCTGCCCTGCTGGGGATGTGATCCTCCCCAAACCATGGGGGATGCTCACTGACCATCCCAGTGCAGGGCTGAAAGTGCAGCTCAAGAGTGAGGAAAGGTAAAACCCTGCTGGGTCCTGGTTGTGGCACTGCCAGCTGGGCAAGGGGCACAGCAACTGCTGATCCCCACGCTCTGCCTGGTAGTCACAACATTTTTGGTTTAGTGGGGGGATTTTTTTCCACTTAGACAATCCAGGGCATCCTTATGTCTTGATTTATCACAAGCATCAGAGCAGATCAGGGGCAGCCTGGGACAGAGGAAGGTGTCCCTGCCATGGCAGGGGTGAGTCTGGATGGGTTAAGGTTCCTTCCAACCCAGACCATCCTGTGATTCCATGATCCTTGGCTGCATCCCCGTGGCCCCAGAGCAGCTGTGGAAACACGGGCACAACAAAGGCCATGGTGTCTCTGAACTCCCACTCAGGAGCTGCAAATAGCCAGTGTGGGTGAAACCTCAGGGGCTGAGCTTCTGCAGGTTGTTAAAATTGCAGCCTTCTGTCCTTTGTGGTGCTTTGTTGTTTACAGAGATGAGAAGGGGCAGGAGAGCACCCAAACACATCCCCTTCCCTCGGAGGGCTGTGTAATGGAAAGCCAAGGCAGGGCTCTGTTTTCCTTGGAGCAGCGTGGCTGCCCTGCCTGCCCCTGCTGGTGGCACACAGCCTGTGGTCACCCTTGTCACAGCAAGGGCCACACGGGTGCCCAGCTCTGCAGGGACACAGGTGTGCCCCTGTCTGGGACAGCAGGAGCAGGATTAGGGCTGCACCTTCCACAGGCTCTGGCAGGGCCCAGGGAGTGACTCAGGCTCCTTCCTGGGCCAGAGCTGAGGGTGACACACAGAGAGCTCGGTGTCCATGGCCTCCAGAGTGAGAATTCCCCCATCCGTGCCTGAAGAACAGACAAAGCAGTGACCTGTCTGCCTCCACAGACCACAAGAGGTGGAGATGCACAGCTGCTCTCCTTAGTTTACTCCAGTGACTACTTAGCCACACTAATTCCAGTTTTTTTGCTGACCCACTCATCTCCATTTAACAAGATTCAGCCCTGAGCTTGCCTTGCTCTGATCTTTCATCTGAAACGCTCCTTGCTCAGTCCTACGTGCTGCAGCTTTTCACTGGAAGGTGTTTTCTCCAGTCCCAAAGTCATGCAGATAAGAAAATTATTATTTATTGGAGGATTTTCCTGGTAATAGCCATTATTAACTCGAGCTTTTATCACACTGTTATTGAGCAACAGCTTAAGCTCCTTACTCAGGCAGCTTGGAGGAAAAAAACTCAGGGGTACTAGAAACTGAATTTAAAATGAGACATTGGGCAACAGAATTAAGAACAGGATTCTTCCAGCCAGGCTTACTTAGATATTAAAAGAGCAGCCGTGTAGCCCTTACACAAACATTGCAGGATGAACACCATTAACTGCCTGCACATTTCCATAGTAAATCACTGCTGAGCCTATGGTGAGCCCAGAAACCCAAGTGATTTTCCTTGGAACAGCCCAGAGCGAGGCTGTGCTGGAGGAAGTTGGATTTCTGAGCGATGATATGTCTGCTGATGGTTAACCACCAGGATGGATGTGGGCTTTCACTTGGCCTGCAGATGAAACCCTGGACTCCAGCATCCTCTGCTTCTCTGGGGAAGGACAGGGTACAAAGGCTGAGCCCAAACTCAAATCCCGGTTTTGAAGCTGGAGCCAACCCTCGGCTGGGCTTGGCCACCCTTCAGAGAGCCAGCTGCAGGAAGTGCAGCCTGACACTGTGTGAGCATTCCTGATTTTCACTCCAGTGCCAGCCCTGAGCACCAGCAGCAGCCTGGGACGAGCTGGGCCCTGAGCGTGGCCAGGACAGAGGGACAGACACGCACCTGAATGGGGCTCGGCAGAGGGGTGGCACTGCAGGGCTCACAGGGGACAACAGGAGAGCCAGGCCACTGCTGGGATTCACAGCACAGAGGGAACTCCTGGGCTGGAGTTTGGCATTCGGTGCCGTCCGTCTGTCCGTCCGTCCGTCCGTGGGTGCGCAGGGCAGCCACACCTGCAGCGCCAGCCCAGACAGCCACAGTGGGCTCTGTGGTCTGGCTCTGTGCCCGTGTCCTGCACGGACAGCGGGGGTGGCACCGGGACAGGGGAGAGGTCACTGCAAGGGGACAGGGGAGAGGTCACTGCAAGGGGACAGGGGAGAGGTCACTGCAGGGTCACTGCACGGGGACAGGGGAGAGGTCGCTGCAAGGGGACAGGGGAGAGGTCGCTGCAGGAACCGGGTGGGACCCACTGTAGGGCGGCCCCCTCCCCACTCTGGGGCTGCTGGGCAGGAGCCCAGGGCACACGGAGTGCCCCCTGCCGCAGGGGACTCCCACTCCATCACAGAACACTCCAGCCAACCCTGACCAGCTGCACCCGCTCCCTCCCGATGCCTTTCCCGGGAAGCCAGGCACAGGCAGGTCCAGGCAGGAGAGGTGCCCGCAGCCCTGCCCATAGCCGAGGTGGCAAACCCAAAACAAGGGTCCTGTGCCTGGTGCATCGTCCCTGAGTCCTCAGCAGCACAGAGCCACCCTCCTCCTCCTCGGGTGACAGGGATGAGACTGGGGTCACTCGTGGCACCTGTCAGTGGCAGCTCCCAGCCAGCCCCACGTGCTGGGAGGCAGCAAAGCACAGGAGCAGGGACCAGGCTTGGCACTGGCCTTGGCACAAGCCTGGGAGAGGGAAAAGGCACCTGGAAAGGGCAGACAGGACCTGCTGCATCCTGGAGGGAAGGGAAGCCCGGGGTGCTTGCGTTGGCAGAGGTGTCCCCATCCTTGGCTGCAGGGACTGAGCTCTGGTGATTCTCTGTCCAGGTGTTCTCCCCAGCCAGCAGGTCCCCCACACCCGGCCTGCTCTGGGAGGGAGGGCTCCAACCCAGGACAGGTCCAGTGGGATCCGTGGGGTCTGTGGAGGGCTCCAACCCAGGACAGGTCCAGTGGGATCCGTGGGGTCTGTGTGTGCAGCCAGGGCTGCTCCTGCTCGTGTCCCTGCTCTTGCTCCCAGCCCAGACAGCACACAGGGGCAAGGCCCTCCTGGCAAAGCTCCTGCTCTGGGGCTGCATTTGCTCCTGGGGCTGGAGCTGCAATTAAGTTAATGGCCGGATGGCCAAGGGCCGTGGGTGGGAGGTAATTAGAAAGGGGAGGTAATTAGAAAGGGGAGGATGCCTTGGTTTTCCTGCCTCCCCACGGACAGCAGCAGCCTGGTGGGAGGCTGCACTGGCTGTCCCAGCAGCTGGGCTGTCCCGGGCTCAGAGCTCTGGAAAAGCCTCAGCTGGCTTGGGGCAGGGATGGGGCTTCCCCTTGGGCATCCCCGAGGGCACAGGGCTGGGATAACCCTGTCCCTCCCGTGCTGCTGCTGTGCTGGTCATCAGCCATTAGTGACACCCACGCAGGAAACTGCTGAAGTTTCAGCTTTACAGCCCCTCTGTTCTACCTGCCACAAATCCAGTGTGACTGGGTGGAATGGCTCTTTTCTGGTGGAGAGCAGCAGATGATGACAGCAGGCATTAGTTAAATTGATTTTTATGCTTTTGGTTGCACTTCACACAACACATTCCACTTGCAAAGGGTAAAACCTGGCTGATAAATACTTCATTAAGCAGTTAATCACATCACTAGAGATAAAATCACCTGGCCATAAACAAGCCTAGAAACGAGCCAGTGCATTCCACTGCTACTCACAGAGTGATCTATTACATATTTATCATATGCTTTGCCTAATCATTTATTAAATCCTTCTAAGAGGAGGTACAGGCCAAGGAATTTGAGCTGTGCCTTGCACTGCCAGCCTCGGGAGGGGAGGCAGCCCCTGCAGGCTGCCCATGCTGATAACCCCAGACCCACCAAGCTGCTCCTGCAGCAGCCAGAGCATGAGGAAACCTCTGCCTGGTGTCTAATCCTCTCCTGGATGAGGAAATCCATCCCATGGAATGGTTCTCTAAAACTTGCAATGAATAAAATCCCTGTTTATCTGAGAGGTGTTTGTTCCACATGCCCAGGTAGATCTCAGACTGCCCCGAAACCCACAGGAACTCCTGGGAAAGGCAAGTCAGAGCCTGAATTCCCTAAAAATATTCCACCTGTTCTAAATGCTTTCCATTCCCACGTGGAGCGTGTGAGCTGCCTGGGGAGCGACTGCTCTGCTCAGGTGGCTGCAGCCACGGTGGGAATGGGAAGGGAGCCCATCAGGAGGTGAGGCTGTCTGATCCCAGCTGAGTCACACGTCCTGGAACAAACAGCATTTCTGCTTTAATGGAGAAAATAACACTTTCCAAAGTGAAACCAACTGGAGTGTTTCCACTGAACTCACCAGAGCCAGGTTCACGAGACGCTGATCTCATTACCCAGAGCTGGACAAAACCTCAGGAGACTCCTGGGTTTAGCAGCTTCTCATCTCTGGAGCTCTCTGGGTGATCTCTAGCTGATCATCTAAATGACAATTGTGATTAGCTGCACTTTTCATCACCATTTCCACTCAGAGGCCGTGCAGAACATTTCTTTCCGACCCTACATAAAAGATTGTGTCCAAAGCCAAGGAAAATGTTGATGCATTTGAATCAATCCAATCTGGTTTTAACCCAGTAGGTGAGATACTTCTGCTTTCCTCCATGTAGCAGCCAGGTATTTCATACCCAAGGAAAAAAAGCTCACCTCAGCTGGCTACCTCTGGGTTGAGTCTTTGCTGGCCACTAAATCTGTGCCACAGGAGCCATTAAAAAAAAAAAAAAAAGGCACAAAAGTTCCTGGCAATTCTGACATGCAAAAAACTTTTGGACCATTAGGAATCGCCCACATTTCCATCAGCACCACCTCTGTCTTGCAAACAAGTGCTGTGTGGTGAAGCCTGCACAGCTCTAAGGCAGAGAGCAGAGGTTCCCCTCCCTCCCTCCATGGCTCCCAGTGTGTGCTGTTATTGCAGAGCTCACAGCCTGATATTGGCAGCACAACCAGCCCTCCATGCTCACAGTCAGATGCTCGCAGAGTTTGGGATTTCACATCAAAGCCACTGGTTTGGCCAGTGATAAAGTTTGGAACCGACCCCAAACTTCTCAGAATTTCACAGCTATTCCAGCCCTGCCCTGGGCTCCTGTCCCTCAGAGCTGCAGGGAGCAGCACAGCGCAGCCACCACGGCTCAGCAGGACCTGGATGAAGGAACATTCAGGTTTCCTAAGGCTTTTTTTACCTTCAGAAATTATTTCTGGTCCTTTGGGGTGCTGACATCTCCATCCAGGAGGAAGATCTGGGTGCCCTCAGCTCCCCACAGTGCAGATGGAGCTGGGGCTGTCCTGGAGCTATCCTGGAGCAGGTGCCCTGGCTGCAGCTCCCAGGGATCCTCCTCTGGGGGTTTTCTCTGTGCACAGAGCTGGAGCAGAGAGGAGCCACAGCCACAGCTGCTCGTGGACAAACAGGCTCCAGATCCAGCCCTGGTGTGACCAGGGGGCAGAGCTCAGCCTCAGCCATGCTCCTCACAGCCATCTCCTCTTGGAATATTTTCCTTTCTCCATGGGGCACCAAGTAACCACTGGAGTGTGGTGTCTCTCAGCCTTGCATATTTGAGAGAGCTTTCTGTTCTGCTTTGAGCTATTTAATAGCATTGTTGGGCTCTTACCCAAAGAAATAAGGCCCTTTATGTTGTCTTTGGTTCAGGTTCTCTCTCTCACTCGAGCTTTTTAATTCCCATAAAAACCTAACATGTTCCTGCCAAAACTATAATGCTAGGGCCATGAGTGGTGGTGTTTGTAGAGGAACAACTCCATGGCCATAAAGTCTGAGAACAGCAATAGTATTTAGCATGGGGAGACAAGGGGAGTGGAAAAGTGTTCACTGGGCTTTGCTGGGGCACTCAGGGCAGCTGGCAAGCACTGGAGCCTTCCTAAAAATAGCAAAAGTAACCTCAGAGGAAATCAGTGGTGATGAAGAAGCTGTTTGCAGTTGAGCTGCTCTGGTCAAGCTGTCTGGAGATGCCCTCAGACCCTGAGGTGACTGTGGTAGAATCCAGGCTGCTCCTCACTCCTGGCTGCAGTTTGCTGAGATCCTGCTCAGAGCCCTTGGATCTGGGATGTTTGCTTCCCAATGTCACCCATCATCAACCCAGGAGACTCCTGGGTGCCTTTTACCCGCAGATAAAGGCTCAGGAAAAGCTTTGGTTCTAGGAAATGACCCAGTGCTGATGTTGATTAAGGCTCAGTGGAGGAGCAGAGTGCCATGTGCCACCCTGGGTGACCTGGGGGCTTTCCCCCAGGGAAAGGATGGCAGCTGGCAAGGAAGCTGAACTACTGCAGCACAAGTACGGTGTCCTGAGAGAAAAATAAATGTAGGGACCAGACATTCTAAGAAATAATTTCACCTCACAATAGTGTTAAACAAAGATTTTATATTTGGCATCACCTGCTCTGGAAACCACCAGGAGCCACAGAGCTTCTGAGGCTGCATCTCCAACCTCACGGCAATAGGCAGGGGCTGGGGGCTGTCACTCCAGAAAGCACTTCCCAAAATCCCAGTCTGTGTCAGATGGGGGCTCTGAGAGCCTGGAGCCTGTGCATGAAGCAGAGTTGGTGCCGTGGCTGGGGGTGCTCTCACCAACAGGCACACTCCTCATCTCCAGGGGTCCATCTTTAGCAATCCAGCTTCCAGAGGTTTTTACTCTCTGCAGGCATCTGGGATCCATTTCCAGGAGTAATTTCCCCTTCTTGCAGCTGCTTTTGCAGAGCTTTTTAAATACTAAAGAGTTTAGAGCCGAGTGTTCAGAGATTGTCTGTGTATGTACATGTGTGTGAGGGTGTGTGCTGCAGAGCTGCCACCCTCAGTCTCTCCCAGGGCACTCCAAGCACCACAGCAAACCCACACTGTGTGGTACTGGCTCCATCCCAACGTACCAGTAGCACAACTCAGTCCTAAAGAGACATTTTTACAATCTATAAACACATATAAACAGTGACTATAAAATATTTTCCATAATATAGCTGTGGGAATACATGACATTTAAAGCAACTTCCTGCATCTAGATTTATTTTGTGCCATGTCTTTTTCTGTTCATAAATCCACTTCTCTCCAAGCACTAGAGAACTCTGTGTATGAAAGACAGAATGAATCTGTGGGAGATTTTAAATGTAGTTTCCAGGCTGAAAACATGACTGTACCTGGAATATCCGTGGGACTCTGGCCCCACCTGTGGCATCTCCTGATGTCTGTGATGGCCCTTCTGCGACAGCACTTCTCACTTCCCAGCCTCCAACCTCCACAGCATCCTTCTTTGACTGGTCTGGTGATGCCTTCAGGTTTTGGCACAGCATCTGCTTAAACACGGATTGAGACCACAGTCTCCAGCAAAATGAGGTTTCAGTAGGATCTTTCATGAGAACTGCTTGCTCCAAGCCCAGTGTCCAGCCTGGCCTTGGGCACTCCAGGGATCCAGGGGCAGCCAAGGGCTTCCCCACCCTCACAGGGAAGGATTTCTTCCCAAAATCCCAACATCTAACCCTGCCCTCTGGCAGTGGAGTTCCCCCTTATCCTGTCCCTGCAGAGCCTTGACCAGAGCCCCTCTCCAGCTCTCTCAGAGCCCCTTCAGGCACTGAGGTGCTGCTGCTTGACTCATGGCATATCCTGGACTCAAAATTCCCATTCCCAGATGCTGTTGATCAGTGTCTGGGTAAATCTGCTCAGCCCAGGCAGTGAAAGCTCCTGCCCATCTCCCACCACATCTAACACACATCTCTCTGTGTGTCCTGACCTTTTCCATGTGCGTCCTGGGCAGGTGAGCTGCAGAGTGCCAAGGGATGAGCAATATTTACTACCTGACACACAGTGGGTGTTGCAATTCCCGGTCATAATTGTGTTTGAGAGTTATAATAGCGCAGAGGGAGTTTTACCTGGGCTCCCTTCCCGCCTCCTGTGGCTTCCAATCAGACACCGGCTGTTTTTCAAGCTGCTTTTCTGAGCGTGTAATTTTAGTGCGCACGTCAATAGAAAGGAGAACAAAAACAGGACTCACCGAGATAAAATTAAAAAGGACAGAGTCCCTCCTGCCCAGCCCCACCCAGCGAGGAGACAGCCCCCCACACCTCCCACGCTGGGGAGCATCCCCTTGGGCTGTGAATCACCGGCCCCAGCCCAACGGGACCCCCGGCTCCCTCCCTCCTCCCTGCCTGCTGCCTTTAAAGCCGGGAGCAGCAGCAGCGTGTGCCAGCACTGCTGTCACCCTGCTGTCCCCTCTCCTGCATCCCAGCAGCAGCAGCAGCAGCAGCAGCAGCGTGTGCCAGCACTGCTGTCACCCTGCTGTCACCTCTCCTGCATCCCAGCAGTAGCAGCAGCGTGTGCCAGCACTACTGTCACCCTGCTGTCACCTCTCCTGCATCCCAGCAGCAGCAGCGTGTGCCAGCACTGGTGTCACCCTGCTGTCACCTCTCCTGCATCCCAGCAGCAGCAGCAGCGTGTGCCAGCACTGCTGTCACCCTGCTGTCCCCTCTCCTGCATCCCAGCAGCAGCAGCAGCGTGTGCCAGCACTGGTGTCACCCCTGTGCCAGCACTGGTGTCACCCTGCTGTCCCCTCCCTTGCAGCCCTGGGAGAAGGAGGCTGCGCCATGGCCGAGGGGGAGATCAGCACCTTCAGCGCGCTGACGGAGAAGTTCAACCTGCCCGCGGGCAGCTACAAGAAGCCCAAGCTGCTGTACTGCAGCAACGGGGGGCACTTCCTGCGCATCCTGCCCGACGGCACCGTGGATGGCACCCGGGACCGCAGCGACGAGCACAGTGAGCAAAACGGGGCCTGGGGGCCTCCTCGGGCTGGGGTTTCATCAGCTGGGAAGGGGCAGCTGGGGAAAATGGGGTCTGGACCAGGCTGGTGTGACAGCACATCTTCCAGGGGCCAAACACGTATCCCAGGGGCAAAACACACATCCCAGGGGAAAAACACACATCTCCAGGAGCCAAACACACCTCCCTAGGGACAAACACACCTCCTAGGGGCCAAACACACATCCATGGGGACAAACACGCCTTTAGCGGCCAAACATCCCAGAGACCAAACACACTTCCAGGGGCCAAACACACCTCCAGGGGACAAACACACATCCCTAGAACCAAACACACCTCCAGGGGACAAACACACATCCAGGGGACAAACACATCTCCAGGGGACCAAGCACACCCACAGCTGGGACCCAGAGCAGAGGAGGTGTGAGGCGTGTGCTGTCCAGGTGTAGATGTGAAGGACAGCAATAGATATCTCCAGTGTTGAACCTGGCACTGGCCTCTCCTCATGGCAGACAGACAGACAGACACAGGGACACAGCAGGGCTGGCCCACACGGGGAGCTGCCCTGGCAGGGGGCTCAGGGCAGCCTGGCATCCCACACACAGCATCACGGGGAGCTCTGCGCTGTCCTTGCCCTGCCAGCCGTCGGTCACCCTGGGCAGGGTCTCCCCCTGGCTGTCCCCATCCCTGTGGGCAGTGACCCTGGGGGCTCCAGCCCGTGGCTGCTCCTGCACACACCTCCACTTGTCCCACCGAGGAATCGCTGGGAACTTAATGCTGTTTGTGCTCTTGCATGGCCAAAAACTCTTCGGAGGATTTTTTAACCTGCTGCCCAGGAGAGCTGGGCACACGGCAGAGCTCCTGCAGGGCTCTGTGGGCAGCGGGGCTGGGCTCTGCCCCTGCCCTTGGCAGCAGCCTCTGGGCTCATATCCTGAACATTTACTGGAATGGGACCAGGCCCTGCCAGGCTCCTATCTCGTTAGAAGGAAGGGCTGGGAGGAGCCAAGCCAGCCTTACAAAGTGCTAAGAAAAGCACTTTTATTTTCTTTAAACCACAAGCACACATGTGGCTTCTCCCCCAAACTTGACCTTTCCTCTGGCTATTGTTGTGTTACTGACAGGCGGTTTAGAGCTGAGTTTTAATTGCAAACACTGTCTCCCCAGCACGAGGCAGTGCTGGGGGATGGATGAAGATGGGCTCCCTGGGGCTGGATAAACACAGCATGCAGCTCCAGCCTCCAGGCAGGAACAAACCCAGCACGTAACCCTCAAACCCCTGGAAAGGCTGGGTGATCCCAAAGGATCTGCAAGAGACGGGACAGACACACCAAGGGGAGGTGGTATGAGCTCAGGCAGTGTCTCTGCAGCATTTTTCAGAGGTTTTGCTGGAGTCAGGAGAGGTCAGGGTCAAGATGGCATCTCCTGGGACCCGGGGAGCCACCAAGGCCATGAGCCCACTCGTGTGCCCTGGCGCAGGCTGTTGTCTCACAGCATGGATGCTGCCACACAGCACAGTCCTTTTCCCTCTGGAAAAGCAGATCCATCACCTTGGAGAGGTGCCCAGGGCTGCACTGTGCCCGTGGGCAGGGAGGGCAGGCAGCCCTGCGTCCCAGCACTTCACACCTCCCTGGCTGCTGGCCCGGGGCCACATGTTTGCAATGCTCTGCCAGAAAGGAGCCTCCTGTAAATGAGCTCATAAACTGGGATACAGGAATACACTAATATTTACAGAGGAAACTCCTGGAAGGGCTGAGTGCCAGCAGAGCAGCCTTGGGGAGAGGTACCCTGCTCTGAGCACCCACGGTCCTGCCCCTGCACCTGGAACACGACGGAGCCGCTCGGATCATCCCCTGGTGTGCAAGAGGAGCAGCCCAGACCATGGCTGGCACTGTGGGACATTGTCACCCAGCTGGGACAGCACCTGCCAGCCCCAGGGAGGGACAAGGCACAGGAACACCCAGGGTTTATTGGGAGCCAGAGGGGACAGCAGAGTTCCAGCTGCACCAATGCTCTGCAAACTGCCCATGTGCATTCTGTTCCAGTCAAATACCAAGAATTCTTATTTTTCTCTCAAATGGCCTCAGAATCAGGGAGGATCTCTAAGAAGAGAAGTCACTCTCTCTAAGCCTTTGTTGTCCAGCCCCACATCAGGATCTACTTCCCACATCCTTGTCATGGACATTCCAAGCTTGCACCAAGGAATGGAAAGAAATCTTACCTGGACACTGCAGATTCTCCAGGATGAAGCTCATGCTCCTCTCTACAAAAGTCTCCTTTTCCTGCTTTCATCCCATTTCTTCATGGAAGGAAATCTCTGTACAGACCTGGAAGAGAACCTGAAAGAATTTAGTGCTCCTTCCTCTGGACCCACTGTTCTCCCTCCCTCTGTGGCCAAAAGCCTCAACGTCCCACTGGCAGCAGGAGGGTCCTCACTCCCCTCTCTCAGGGACAGTTTTCAGAGCAGTATCATCATTTTCATCCCATTTCCCTCTTTTCTCCCTGGACTGCTCCTCGCCCAGGTCCCAGGTCTGCAGCACCTCAGGGAATGCAGGTGGGCTGGGGTTTTCCCAGTGCACATTCCCAGCCTCAGCCAGGCATGACAGGGGCCAAGCATTCCTGCAAACCTGCCCCCACACTGCTTCCTAATTAATATCATTTACCGAGCAGGAAATGCCAAAAATGAAGAATGTGAACCATTACAGCAAAGATTTCACTGCAATGGGTGCTCCACCAGACCAAGAGGTAACACTGCCTTTTACCTCATCTAAATAAGGATAAATAAATTAAATATAAACAGGAAGGAAGGAGCTGGAGCCAAGACATCCGTTCCTACTTCATTCCGACCAACCTAAATATTGCTGCTATAAATCTCAGGGAAAGAAGCTGCCTACAAGATGGGAAGGATCACTGGGAAGAGCTGGAATTTGCAAGTCACCGTGACTGCAGCCACAGCCTTCTCTATTTCCCCATTCTCCCTCTCCAACGCTCTGGATAAATCCAGCTGCAGCAGACAGCTGGGTGGGATGCTTTGGATCAGGGGGTTGCAGTGCAGGCATCTGCAGCCTGCCCATCCTTGGCTTAGCTCTCAAAATACTCCTTCAGATGTCACTCCTTAAGTGTCTTGTCAAACCACATGAGAAATTTGTAAATTAGAGCCAGAATTAAAACCCCAATCTCCTGTGTCCCATTCCAGCATCGTAACCAAAAGGCTGCCCTTCCTTTGATGTAAAATAAGGGAAAAATTCGTCTTTGGTTCCTAAAGGATGGCTGTGGGATTTCTTTGAAGAAGAGGGTACAAGGAGACACTTTTATTACACACTGTACTGTTTCCTATAAACTCTTTATAAGCCAGACTGCAACAAAATACCCCACTAAACTTCCTGGCAGCTCTTTTCCCCCCCCCTTTTCCTATTTTCCTCTGACTGTTGTTCTGTTTTTGCTCCAGTCCAGCTGCAGCTGAGTGCAGAGAGCGTGGGGGTGGTGCACATCAGGAGCACGCAGTCGGGGCAGTACCTGGCCATGGACACCAACGGGCTGCTCTACGGCTCGGTACGTGGGGATGCCCGGGGGCAGCCAGGGCAGGGCTGCAGCCATCCCACAGCTGGGGAATGCAAACCACACAGGCAGGAACTGGGCTCTGCCTGGGATTCTGGCAGCTGCACGGCCACTCTGCATCTGGCTTTATTTTGGGGGGACATAAATAAATTAGCGAATAATGCTGTTTACTGCCCTGCTTCTGACAAATACTGTATTTCCTATCTGACACTTGATAAAGATTGTGTTTCATACCTGGAGCAGCAGCTGCCCCTTGGTGTAGGTGTCCCTGCCGATGGCAAAGGGCTGGAGCTCAGTGGTCTTTAAGGTCCCTTCCAACCCAAACTGTTCTGGTTCTGTGCTCTGAGCCTGCAGCTGCCACCACACAGCTCAGGGCCAGAGCAGGAGCCAGGGCCAGAAGCAGCTTATGGAGCATTGGTCAGTGACAATTAAAATTCCCAGGTCACAGACACCTTGCTAGGAGTGGCCCAGGGGTGGAAACCAAGGCCACCTGCCCCACAGTTTAAAGAAGAGCTTTACTGGGGTGTGGAAGTCTCAGAGGGGAGAGCTGGGCTGGGACTGTCACGTCAGGAGCATCCCCGGCTCACTGTCCCTCCCTGGGCTCTCTTGCAGCAGTTGCTGGGTGAGGAGTGTCTGTTCCTGGAAAGGCTGGAGGAGAACCATTACAACACCTACGTCTCCAAGATGCACGCGGACAAGAACTGGTTTGTGGGGCTGAAGAAGAACGGGAACAGCAAGCTGGGCCCGCGGACTCACTACGGCCAGAAGGCAATCCTCTTCCTGCCCCTGCCCGTCTCTGCCGACTGACACCCGGCCCCGAGCTCAGGGACAGCCCCAAACCCCAAACCCAACTGCTGCTGCCTCCTGGAGCTCAGCACAGCTCCCAGTCTTAGGTCAAGGCTTTGCCCAGTCTGCCAAAGCAGAGCCCCTGTGCTCTGCACCAAGCTTTGCAGAGATGAGGGGACGAGTCCTGGCACCCTCCTGAGCCCCATAGCCATGTGCCCATGCGTGCCATGACCCTCAGCCATGTGCCATGTGTGCCATGTGTGCCATGACCCTCAGCCGTGTGCCATGTGTGCCACGACCCTCAGCTGTGTGCCCTGTGTGCCACGACCCTCAGCTGTGTGCCCTGTGTGCCATGACCCTCAGCTGTGTGTGCCATGACCCTCAGCCATGTGCCATGTGTGCCATGACCCTCAGCTGTGTGCCATGTGTGCCATGTGTGCCATGACCCTCAGCTGTGTGTGCCATGACCCTCAGCCATGTGCCATGTGTGCCAATGTGTGCCATGACCCTCAGCCATGTCTGCCATGTGTGCCATGTGTGCCATGTGTGCCATGACCCTCAGCCATGTGCCATGTGTGCCATGTGTGCCACGACCCTCAGCTGTGTGCCATGTGTGCCATGACCCTGCTGCAGCTCCCAGGACCTGCCCTGGGCAGGCACCCAGAGGTGTGCCCGAGGTTCCCAGAGAAGCACACACTTTGTGTCCCCAGGCATCCCAAGGCAAAGCCTCCCTGGCTGCTGCGTGTTCATGTGTTTGTCCATCCAGGTGTGTAGCTTCTGACGTGCCCTCGAGCAGTTCCAGATGGCACCATCAGTGCTGTTATCCAGGGCCAGCCTGGTAAGTGCCAGCTGGGCATGCTAAGCTGAGCTAGGCAAAGCTCCAGCCTCAGACCTTCTCTCCCTCACAACATCAATAGTGTGTATTTCATGCTAGTACCTGCCATATGTTATTTGTATTTATTTATTAAGTAAATATGTCTCTTCTACAAGCTGTTGATAAGTCATTCCAGGCACCTTGAGGCTGTCCCAGTGAGGATGGGGCAGCAGCAAGAGTGGTGTGAGGGTGTGATGTACAACAACAAGGGGCTGCATGAGGGGCAGAGCATCACACCCATTCCCAGAGGGATTCCTCCCACTGCCTCTGTGTCTGGCCAAATGGGGCTCTGAAAACGGCACTGAGGCCCCTTGGTGGTTCCCAAAGCCCTGAGAAGTTTCTCCACTGCACAATGCACACATCCCAGGCAGCTCAAGAGCCACTCCTGCCAGCTGAGCACATCACCAGAGCACCACCCAGAGCATGCACAGCTCCTCTGGAAAACCGGAGCCAGGGCCTCACCACCCTCACCGGGAAGAATTTCTCTCTAACATCAAATCTAAATCTACTATCCTTTATCTTAAAGCATTTCCCCCTTGTCCTATCCTGCCGTGGACAGGCACAAGACACAAGTGCTCCCTGCTCCCAGCAAACCTGATCAGCCATCCCACACGGAGGAAGGAATAAAAGGCTGCCTTGCATATTTCTGCAGCGGCAATTAGCCACTAATTGCTGCGCTTTACAATTGCTCTGCTAATTACTGCACTCCTGAACTTCTGCACTTGCTGCACAAACCTTCTCCCCAGCAGTGATAGCATCTCTGTAATGCCAGGGCTGCCAGGCAGACAGGGAGCTGGCACGGGAGTGGTGCAGCCATAGGGAAATAGAGGGGAATAGAGGGGAATAGAAGGGAGAGGTGGATTCTGCTAACCCTGCAGGTCCCAGCTGCTCCCCTTGGCCGAGAGAGGCACCCAGCCCCTGCCTGGCTCAGCTGCTCTGGCGGGCACAGTGTGATATTCCCATGGCAAACACAAAGCTGGGCTAGACAGGGGGATGAGGACAGCCAACAACACCCACACTTCTCAAACACAGCAGTCACCTTCCCTGCGAGAGGCTGAGCTGTCACTCGAGTCAAAAAAGTGAATTAATGCATGAGCCGGAGATCCAGGTTTCTAATTAAACTGGAAAGTTGGACCGTGGAATGCTGGATTTAGCTGTGCTGTCTTGCAACACCTCATTAACCCAGGGCGCTCTCTCGTTAGGCTGCTGCTGCTCCGAAACCGCCCCCGCAGGTACGGCTGACACCCAGCTGGGGAAAAATGTCAACACCTGGTCTGAAAAATAATCCCCGGGGAAGCCACAGTAATTGCTTCAGACAGACGGACAAGCCAGCATTGCCCAGAGAAACCACGCTCACCTCGGGGGGTTTGTCCTTAGCGGGAGAGGCAAAAAAGGAGGGTTATAAGATTTAATAAAATCATTACACGTGAATATCTCTCCCAGTAAGTGCTGCGAGCCCCAGCGCGCTGTGACAGGGTTGCTGGGCAGGGCCGGGCTGCATCGCGCAAAAAGGAAAATAAACAAACTCATCCCCGCGGGCTGAGCGCACGGGAGCGCGCGTCCCCTCCGGGATGCCCGGGAGGCACCGAGGAATAAAGAAAATAAACAAACAGCCCCGCAGGCTGCCGCGGGAGCCGCCGCACGCCCGGGAGGTGGCGGTGCCGAGGCGCCGGAGCTCCGGCAGCGGGAGCGGCACCCCCGGCGGGGCTCGGGCACCCCCGGCGGGGCTCGGGCATCCCCGGCAGGGCTCGGGCACCCCCGGCAGGGCTCGGGCACCCCCCGGCAGGGCTCGGGCATCCCCGGCAGGGCTCGGGCACCCCCCGGCAGGGCTCGGGCACCCCCGGCGGGGCTCGGGCACCCCCGGCGGGGCTCGGGCATCCCCGGCGGGGCTCGGGCACCCCCGGCAGAGCTCGGGCACCCCCGACGGGGCTTGCGGGGCTCGGGCACCCCCGGCAGATCTCGGGCACCCCCGGCAGGGCTCGGGCACCCCCGGCAGGGCTCGGGCATCCCCGGCGGGGCTCGGGCACCCCCGGCGGGGTTCGGGCATCCCCGGCGGGAGCGGCATCCCCGGCCCCGCCGCTGCCAACATCTGGCTCAGCATCTGGAGCGCGAACGGAGCGGGAGGAGCCGCGGAGCTGCCGCTGCTGCGCCCAGCCCGGGGAGCCCCGCGTGGGGCCGGGGCTGCGGGACCCCCGTGGGGGACAGGACGGGGGGAGAGGGGTCACGGTCCCGCAAAAGCGCTCATCCCACAGCGCGGCCTCTCCCTCCTCCTCCTCTCACCCCGTGGCTGCTTCGCCCATGAGACAGAGCTCGGCCCCGGCCCCGAGAGCCAAACCAGCCCGAGGAGGGAGCGGTCTGTCATTAAAGTCTGGGAACTGATGGGAATCCAAGCAAAAGGAAAGCTTGGGTTTCTGCTGCTTTCCTGTGGCTGGCATGTTGGGAAGGCTGCCGGAGGACACACACGGGATGGGAGCTCTGGGACACGGCGCTGGCCACCACGAGGTGAGGCAGCATCCTCTCCTCGGAGGCTCCAGCAAGGACCCAGGGAGTGCCCCAGCCCTAGCCTGGCCCCTGGTGATGCCATCCCTGCAGCTCTCCCTGGCACTGGGGAGTCCCCTCTCCACACATCCTCCCCCTGCACCCTCCACTGCACCCCAGAGCTCCCTCCCCGCTGGCCCGAGCTTCTGCCAAAGCATTTTGGGATGCCCTGACTGAGAGAGGCTCTCGGGGCAGCACATCTGTTCATCTGAGTAATTCCCAAGCTGAGCAGGGACCTGGGGTAAACCTCTGTCCAGAGTAGCAGAACAGTGTAAATCTGTTCCTTCAAGAGGAGTGATTTCCACGAGGAAGGTCCCGTTGGGAAGAATGGGGGGATTTGGGGAGCAGGGCCTGCCAAACCTGTGCCTCACGGCATCAGCACGGTTCCTGCGGGCTGGGCTCTCCCTCTGCACGTGCAGCAATTTGTTCTGGCTACCGAGGGCGGCTGGTGGCCAGTGCTAATCCCAGCCCCGGGGTCGAGCCCCTCAGGAGAGGGGAGAGCCCCCCCGGCAGCCCCGGCCCCTCCCCAGGCGCTGAGCATCCCCCAGCAGCGGCTTTGTGTAATCCCCGCACAAAGAGGTGGTCGCTGCTAATGGGTTTACCTGCTTAATTCTCCCTGGCCCTTCCTGCCTCTCAGGGTTTTCCCTTCCCACTGGCTCGCTGCTGCAGGAAACTCTGCTTCCCACATTAAGCAGATTGTCCGCAGCAGGACAGGGCAAATGCATTTATGCTGCAGAATTCCCCGGCCGTGACACGGCGGCGTTTCCAGGATATGAATCCTCTGTCCCTCACATCCTTCCCTGCCCTGCTTCCGGAGCCAGGACACATTTATCAATTTATCACCCAGGCATGGGGCATCTTCAGGCCCAAAGCACTTCCCTGGGACCGTCTGCTGTCACCCCCAGCTGCCCAGAGGGGGCCCTGATGCTCGTGGTGACCCCCAAACCATCTCCCACCACGGCCAGGGCTCAGCCCTGCCCAGCACAGCCCCACACCAGAGCGTCCTGGGGGTGGGTACCCTTGGGACAAGCTCCATCACTACCCCAAATTTACTGCTTTCTGCAGAAATCATCCCAACATGGGTTTCCTCTTCCTGCAGGAGGGAAGGTGGGAAGGACATTCACACCCACTTGTGCCACAAGAGCCAACCTCTGCAACGTGCCTCAATTAAAAATGGTTTCTAGGCTCAGACTAGCAAATGTTGGCCCAGTCTGGGGAGGATGGGCTCTATCACAGCCCTGCTGGGCAGGACACTGGGCAGGAAAATAATTTCCAGGCACAGCCATAGAAGTTACAGCTTGGTACCTCAGCCTGCAAGGTTTGTGCTCCTTGGAGAGCAAGGCCTCAAGCTCAGGTCCAAGCCCTGCTCTCCAAGGACAGCCCCAGCTTTCCAAAGCAAATCCAAGCACAGCTCAAAGGCATCGGAATCCAATTGCTGCTCACTCGAGCACATCCCCCTTGTCACTGAGCATGGAAATTCAATATGTGGGAAGAACTTGCAACAAAAAAATGAAATTCTGTTTATTTTCTTAGCAGGAGTTTGGCCTAAACCCTTCACTTTTGGAAAGAGAGTCAGTAACTCCGTCACTTCTTTTTTTACCCTCCTTTAATTGCTTTCTAACCTAAATGAGAACCAAGAGGAAGGCTTGGGGCGCTATCACAGCATCATTGGCCAGTTGCACCCTGGCCAAAAATGCAATTCCAAAATGAGACAGAGAGCAATGAATTATAACTAAAACACTGTTTTACCAATTTTCCTCAGAATCTTGACAAGCTTCTCCCCACAACACAAAATAAATCTTCCTTTTCTTTTTTTTTCTGGCCAAACAACCTGTGTAAGAAAGAGCTTGGGAAGGGCATCTCTGAGGATGTCAGTTGCCACTGCAGATGCTTTGTCCAAAGGAAAAGGCACATGGACATTGTGCATCAGCTTCAGCTCCACCAACACTGTGAGGAAACCCTCAGCCCAGGCTGCTGTGCTGGGGAGCAGCTCCTTCACACTCAGGTGTAACTTTCTGCGTGCACCATGGAGTTTACATTGTGTTGAGCCCACCTAGACACGGAACCATTTCCTCCTCCCCGGCCCCGCCGCGCCGCTAAGCCCCAGTGATTAACACTGTCTCCACCAAGGAGCACAGGGCTCCCCACGGCTCCTGAACACCCTCTGCTCCCCCAGCCTGCTCTGGCCTGGGCTTCTGGAACAGATCTTCCTCCCTCCTAACGCTTGGGGCACATTCATTCATTCTGTGCCCATGGGATGGGTCCCGGCATGGACAGAGCAGCTCCATGGTCTGTCCTGCTCCCCCAGCCAGCTGTTGTTCCATTCTGTTCCTCCAAACCCTTCAAAACTCACCTCTTCTCCTTCCTCAATGAAATGCAGGCTTAGATCTCTTTTTTTTTAACGAAATCCATTTTCTGGTGTGCCTCACACTTCTCTCAGGTGCTGCCACATTCCCAGGCCCTCCTATTCTGCACTGCTGCAGCTCCAGCCCCGCTGCTCCCACCCCTCTCCCAGCTCACCTGCCTCTGTGAGCCAGAAATCACACCCCACAGAAGAGTTAAACCAGCCTGCAGAGTGGCTCCTGCCCCACTTTGCTGCCTGAACACCGTCCAAAAGCAATTCCACAGCACAATAACCATGGTCAGGAGTGCTGAGATTCCGCAGGGACAGACAGACAGCAGCAGCACCAGCCACCCCGTTCTCTCCAGGATTTTCCCCCAAGGCCATTTCCATCCCTTTTGGAGTTTTCTTGCCAGTCTGGGCTGTCCCCCCTGGCAGGCTGTGCTGCCTGGCCCTGTCCCCACGCAGTCCTTGTCCCCTGGGGGCACAGGGGCCCAAGGAGGCCAACACAAACTGCCACCGGGACGCCACGCGTAACACTGACAAATCTCCTAATAAGTGTTGAAAAGAAGAAGAAAAGAAGAAATAAAAGGAGCCAGAGGAAGGAATCTGCTCGGGAACAGCTCCATGTGGGCTTGGCACCAGGGCGCTCACCACATCAGCGCCGAGGGGACGATGGGTCCTGGCCAGACGGAGCTGCTGGCCCCGGCCCCGCAGGGATTCGGCCACTTCAGACGCTGGGGCTGCAGGAATTCTCTGCTGAAAAGGGGCCACACAGCCAGGGATTCCTGAGAAAAGGAAAGAGCTGGGTGCTTCCCTCGCTTCCCTGCCCTGGCCAGGCTGGGGAGGGTCCCCAGCAGGCAGCAGGAGCTGGGGGCTGTGGCAGCATCACCTCAGGTCTCTGTCCCACAGCCATCCTTCCTGCCTGTGCTTTATTTACCCCTCGTGCTTATTTTCTATACAGCTTGTACTGAAATATGGCAGTTTGGGCTTTCAAGGCTTTCCTATCCACTGGGGTACACCCCACATGTGGGATGATAGAGATGGAATCAACCAGTGCTGATTCTGTGCTCTGGCTTCTGCCAGCTCCACAGAGGCTCTATGGGCTTTGGGGGGTTTCTTGACCTTTTTTTTTCCCTCTTTTTTTTCTACTGAACTTGTGCTTTTAACACCTCCTAGCTTAAATATTTTCAAAAGTTAGAAATAGGAAAAAAACCAAAAAGCTCCACTGATAACAACTTTTCCAGGTTTTCATGAAAATAAGAGAATCTCTCAGGATGCTGTGGGTGATTGCTAGGATGTGCCAATGGAACAGCGACCACAGATCCTGTTCTGGGGGTGTAACAGTGCTCCCCCACCTCACCAGGACCTTAATTCTGGGCATTTTGGGACAGAGCTGCTCTGTGATGATGACAGCAGGAGGCTCAGCCCCAGCTGGAGCAGTGCCATGACCATCCCCCAGCCCAAGGATCAAGAATGAGAATTAAAAGAAACTAAAAAAAAAAAACCCTTTGAAATCAGTTTTAAGTAAACAAAAAATTGATCTCACAAGCTTCAGTAACCACAAGCATAAATTTGGGGTTGGCTGGGCTCTGTTTTGCTTGGGTTCTTCTGCATCACATATGAAGCCTATTTTAGGACGATTTGCTTGAGCAGTTCAGCACATCCCCTGGGCCAGCATGCACTGCACAGTCGCCCAGGAGCCACTGCTGTCCCCATGGCCACGGGGACAGGGAGAGGCAGAGCTGGCCTGGAGGGCAAACAAAATCCCTCATCCCTTGGGCTCCTGCTGCCAGGGCAAGCTCTGGCACGAGTTCTCCCTCTCAGCTTCTCCTGCTGCTGGCCACGTTCTCAGGACCCCCAGGCAGTGGGGGACAAGCTCAGAGCTCTGGGGGAATGGAGCTCGATGCAGAAGCACAGGTCCAGCACAGAACAGTGCAGGCTGCTGTGAAATCAAAGCAGGAATTGCCAGGGCTGACACATCAGTGCTGAGGCTGGGGACCACACACAGCTGGGGCTTTGCCCACCCTGACAAAACCAGCAAATCAAACTCACACCTGTAAAACACCCGCAGCTCATCCCCAAGTGTTCTGCATTTAAAGAATGGCTGCTGTTATCTTCCAAAACTCCCTGATTAAAATCCATGTCTAACTGCAGGTTGGCTGTGTTTATTCACTCGCTGTGAGTGAGCTGCTCAGTTTTCCAAAATCCCAACACAGAAACTCCCTACTGAGATGAACAGGACGTGCTTTTAGTGGTTTAGCAACTTGTGCATCCTGTGTGTCCTTCGTGACAGCCACGAGCCCCACCACGGCTCCCTCACGCTGCTTTGAGCACATCTGCACTTCTGGAGTAATTCAATATAAATATATATTTATATCAGGTCCAGCAGTTGGACTCAGTGATCCCTGTGGGTCCCTTCCAACACAGGATATTCCGTGATTCTGTGATATATTTGTCATACATTCAGGAAGGCTGGCTTTTCAAAGTCTTGCAGGGCTTGGAACCAGCAACGATTATAATCAGGAAAAGAGCAGAGTGAGACATCTCCCAGCTTTTTATGGAATAAAAGTCCCATTTCTATCTTTATAGGGATAGACCTGATATTAAACTCAAGCTACATGAATACAGGAAAAAAAAAAATCAGGATTCTACAAAGCAAATTCCACATTTGTTGTCCGATTTTAACATTTCAGGACAGGTAGGAAAAGTATTTCTCACCTATCACAGGAAATCATCTGGATTTCCTGTGAAAAGAGCCTGACCTGCTGAAGCACAGAGAGGAGATCACATGGAGACACCAGGGCCAGGGCAGCACCTCCCCTCACTCACCAGAGACAGCTCAGGTGAGAGCATCACCTTGCACAGAACTTGGATCTTTTCCCCCCACAACAGCAACTCCAACCCCTGTGTGGCTTTTGTGCATGCCTGGGCAGAAAGAATAATTCCAATTATCCATTAGCTGTGATTATTTGGTGTTAGTGAGCTTCTGTATTCTGCTGCTGCCATGGTTGGCTGAGGAAGCCTGAGGATGGCCCAGGAGGATTCTTAAGAGCAGATTCTTTCAAGATTTTTAACTTTTTAGTATTTTTTAATGCTCTTGCCAATTTTATTCAAATCTAATAGATCTTAATCTCTCTATCAGCAGCATCTGCACTGCTGTGAGAGAGCAGCACCTCTGTGGACAGATGTGAGGGGGCACAGGGGAAAAAGCCCCCGTCCCCAGGGCTTGTCCTCCCTGGCCCTGCAATGTCCTACTCCAGAGCCCAGGAGCTGCAGCCACCTGCTGCTGGCGGGAAATGACAATGACAGGGAGAAAAGGCAGATTTTATTGTGTCTGGAGAACTGCAGCCCCGTGAAGCTGAAGTATTTAAATAGACAAGAATCTTTTGTCCAGGAAACTGAGCACTAATAATAACATTTCCTCCCGCAAAGAAGGCTTCTTCCCAGCTGCTTTCCACGGTCTCTGCCTCCTCCTGTTCCCTGGCACTGTCCCAGACCTTGTCACCCCCCTTTCCCCTCTCAGGCTACAGAACGCCCCACGGTTTTCCAGGCTGCCTTCACTCCACTCCCCAGCTCTCCCTCCTCCACCAAACATCCGGATTTTCTATTTGATTCCCTGCTCTGTTTTCTCCTCCAGGCTGCCTTGGCAAGCACACAGCACAAAGAGGAAGCCTCTCCTCTGGATCTGGTGCCCAGAGCCAGGGCACACCCCAGTTCCCCCATCCATCCTTACTGGGGAGCGGGTCCTGCTCTACACACATCCCGCTCAGAGAGCACAGGGCACCAGCACAGAGCCAGCACCTGCACCTTCTCCCAAGTGCCCACAGCTTCCCAGAGCTATGGGGGAATTTAACAAGCATGAAAGAGGACACAGCCCAGCATTCCATCTGCTCATCAACTTTCCAAACCCTGGCCAGAGCATGGAGGTACTCCAGCTCTCCAACCAGCTACAAATTATTGAATTATTCATTCATTTCCTATGGGCACTCTTCCCAAGTCAGCCCTAAAGAAAATCCACCCCAGGACAGCAGTCCTGTGTGTGGGTGTTGGGATCACTGCTGTGGCAGCAGAAAGAGATTTGGGGCAGCTGGGTACCTCTCCAAGGAAAGACAGGGAATTTCCTGGAGCAAAAACCAAGCCCTGATCTGTTCTGCCAGCACAGAACAATGCGCTGGAGGAGCCAGCAGCCATCCTCTGGAGAGCAGAGCTGTGCTTTCCATCCTCCCTCTGGAACAGCATCCCTGTCCCCATGGCTGTGGGTTAAGCAGCAGGGCTGGGTCCCCTGGGAGCATCCATGGGACAGGAGCCACCCTGCAGCCTCCTGGAAACGTCAAGGAAAGATGGAGCGGTCAGAAACGAGATCTTTAGGAAATCAAGTCTTACCTGGAGGAAATGCAGGGCTGAGGGAGCTGTGTCTGGGCTGGAAAGGAGAGGTCAGAGCAGGGGGCTGTGGCTGCTCAGAGATCTCAGCTCAAATCCTTCAATATCCTGCTGCTGCCAGGGGACCAGAGTCTCAGCAGAACCTGCACAAGGTGACAAATCTGAAAAACAAAGTGCTGGGTAACAGGAGGAATAGAAAGAAATGAGCAAAAATAAAGGGATTTGATGAAAACATATCTTGTTTCCATCTTAAAGAAGGGGAAGAGATAGAACAATTCTTATCCATGGCTCAACATATTTATTGGAATTAATTTAAGAGCAGAAAATTCACAGATAGTAAAAATATCACTCAATCATGACTGAAGTGTCCTGACAGTGTTGGTGTAAAATCTTTGTGGGTTCTAGTAAAATAAATTTGATTTAATGGTGGTTTGATCTCTTGAGTTCAACAGGACCACAGCCCTACCCTCAAAGCAGAGGAATGGTGTAGAGTCAGGAAAGCTGCAAGAAATTAACAAAAATATTGAAATTAGGGTCCAGGTTTCCATACACAAAACCCTAAAGAAACTGGATCCCAAGTGCCAGTTTTTAATTAAATACCAGCTTGTAATATTACAAAAATCCAGGAAGTAACATGTAATTATGCCTCTACAAAGCTGATGACTCAAATTATTCTATTGATTTGAAATACAGTGTGTCCAAATGCATTTTACATATGTAATAAACTTGTTAGCTTAATAAATATGTGGAGACAACATTGAAATTTGTGTCTGATTTTAGAAACAATGGCTAAATCCCTGACCCATTTGTCTGCATGAGAAAAGTGAAACAAAGGCTTCACTCCTTTTATTTTATTTCATTCTTACAGAAGTAATGATTTAGAAAATGTACATTATCATCAACACTATAATCACCATCCTGAGTCTGTAATTCCACGAGGGAAGCCTGCACTGCACATAAACGAAGCCCACTGGGGGCTGTTGAAGCTTAAGTTCCTTAAGAATTATTTTTAAATTCCTCTCCATCAGGGATGTTATAAGTAATGAGAGCAGCTGCAGCTGTGGTTTTTTAGGAAGTGTTCTCCCAGCTTGTTCTAGAAAAGCTGCTTGAAAGGTCGTGGTGCTGAGCCTGTGGTGCCTGGGCTGGCTGGTATAACAGAACTGCGTTTTAGCTGGCATCTGGCTGAGCTTATATTTTCATTTGTAAAAATTGAGAAATTCTTGGAAGAACTCCACAGCCTACAAAAAAAAAATGTTCTTCTTGAAAACGAGTTAGGAGTTAATGATAATTCCACTTTGGGCAGGAAGGAAGGGTTTAGGCTGGATGTCCCTGGGTGAGTGGGGAGGATGTTAAACCACAGCCCTGCTCAGGTCCCACTCCCAGCCCAGGCTCTGCTCAACAGGACAAAACCTCCCATTTCCAGGAGATTCATTAAACGTCTTCCACAGAACCAAATTACTTCTATAAACACTAAGTAATTCTGGATATGGGAAAACTTTCTGAATGGAGCTCAAATCCAGCTTTTCCTTTGATACATCCTTAGAAGAAACCTCAAATATTAACTCCTGAGAAATGTAGACA